>JAZHYW010037243.1:0-16058 GCA_037355805.1 Ixodes ricinus
GGAGCTACACTCTTAGTCCGGTAACGGCTAATGAAACGGCTACAGCCTATTTAGGCGTGACATGCGGTGGATCTCGGCATGACAAGCAGTGAACGTCTGCAGAGTAACCATGACAGTCCAACGTTTCCACGTCATCCCAGACCATCAGGCGTTACAACATCATTTATTCGCGACTCAGCGAACTATAGGGGGCGCGCTGGTCAGGCAAAATGGCGACGAGAGGAGGTCGTTTTCGTCGTTCAACACGCGGACCACCATAAATGTCTTGCACTGCAGCGTAAAATCGGTGTTATATATGAAAGCAAAGCGATTTTTCGAAGGTAGAAACCTTCTTCTAGTCAGTGCGTAGGAATGACACGGCGGAAGCATAAAAATAATTGCTGAAAACGATGTTTGTTTCTATGCTGCCTATACGAGAACCAAGCAGCGATAGCAGACGACAGAGTCGAAACGACCTCCTCTCTGAGCTTCTCGGCGTCGCCGCTACGCGGCGTCGATTTCGCTGGAGTCGCGAATAGCCGTGACATTAAGAGCTCCTCACATCATTGGCGTTACAAGCTGTTTGTCACGCTGATAATGTAACGCCGATAGAACGAGTAACGGCTAAATTCAGAGCACAAAAATAATAAACACACAATTTCAAAGTTCGGGTCTCGCCGGAGGCAGCGTGCGTTGGCAGTGCTACGAGCAAAACAAACCGACAAAGTGCCGTTCCCGGGGCCCGAGCACGGTTGACCTTGAAGGTCTGGCGCGAGAGCACTCGGTTTACACGACGGCTAACATGACGGAACGTGTAAAGAGGGACCTCTCCATTATACTTTTTCAGTGGAAGGAGGGGCTGGGGAGTCGGCGACTCGGCGATTTTTGGACTAACCCACAGCTTCTTTTTTCCTCACGAGAAAGCGCGCAACGGAGTGTCCGGCTCGGAATCGGTGCCTCGCCATTGTCCTTTGTCTCCCAACTTGCGAACCGGAGGAAGAGTTGCGCTGCGATGTTCACGTCCCGCAGACATTCGTGGCGTAGTGCGGCCGTTGTCGCCATGAAGGTTACGACTGTCAGGAGTTTATGAGAGAGACAGGTGGCCCCAGAGGAAGCGGGAACGTTGCATCTCCGTTCGGCTGGTGCTTATACTGTGGTCACGCGCCTGCAAGCCATGGGCGTTTCGAGTCTTTAGGTGAGCGTTTGGCTGTTTGTAAAATTTACAAATTGTGCTTAAACCCGTCGAAAACTTTGAACCTCGCTGGATTAATTTGAGGCTCCGCAACATCCTTCAGAAACTCCACCTTCTTCTGAGATAGAACGCCGTTTCCTTTTGCATTCTTTCCATACTTAAAGACAAAAGGCTTGAGCATCTCATAAATATAAAGAACGAAATTGCCGTGATGTACCCCACTGTCACCACTAATCATGGGATTGAAACTTTTTTTTTTTTAACGTCCGCAATAAACTGTTGAAACTCAGTTATTCTCGTTTTCGACTCTTGTTAGTTTATTTCGAGTTGACATACGATTTTTGCATATAGTCTCATATTTGTGCTCCGACCGCCATAAAAAAAAGCAAGCGGTTGCAAGCGACTGTGATGTCTTTTTGCTCAAGAAGCGCAAAGCACGCGGGGATGATACTTAATCATTTGTCCCTTGGCAGTTCTGCATTGCAGGTGCGAAAGCGTTTACCGAAATTAGTATTTTCGAACAGATTAGACATCGAATGCCGCCGTCTTGCTTTTTAGAAGAGGTATATATGCACAACGGTATTTTTGATTGTAACACCAATTTTCATTGCGACCACTTAGCTAGTAGCCGTTGCGAGGGGTCACAATTTTTACGTCAATTTAAGCCTAAAAGTGTCAGCCACCTTTAACGCCTAAACGGGGTCACAAAAGTCACGTCAATATTTGCGTGACTTTTGTAATGCTGAATGTCTGCGTGACATGTAACGCGGCGAGTAGCCGTTAAAAAAGTGGCACCTTTTCACGCCAAAATAGCCGTTACCGAGCTAAAATTGTAACGCCTAAACGGCGCCACAGAAGTCACGTCAATATTGCCGTGAATTTTCTAACGCCAATATCGGCGTGACATGTAACGCCGCGAGTAGCCGTTAAAAAGAGGCACTTTTTCACGCCGAAATAGCCGTTACCGGACTAAGAGTGTAGTGGACCATTCGTAACATTTCGGAATATACAGTTCAGAAAATTCTAACCCGTTATAGTTTCGCGGTTCCATTAAACTACGTAACCTCTCCTTTTCCATCAAGATCTTCATTTGAAGAAGCCAAGTATAAAAATTCGCGCTTCCGTAAAGGTGGCGCAGGAATCTCTGACAGGGTATAAAGCCATCAAAACCTATCTACGTTGTCTTTTTTAGCTAAAATTAAAAACAAGAATGCTTCAGTATATAACTTCTAAAATTTATTACAAAGTACGGTTCACTATCTAGGTTTACTGCATTTTCTTTTTTTGTCTCAACTACATTACCCCAAAACTATCATTTTGAACACATTTTGTTTTCAGAAAACTGTAAAGACGCTCGCCAAATATAAACGACTTTCCTTCTGTTTGTTCGCGCACTGAACGAACCGTAAAACGTTTCGAGACCGCCTGCTCCATTTTCAATTTGGTTGCCAGTGGCGCTCCTCGCACTATTGTTTCTTTTTTCATTACGAAGAGGGAGGAGGGTAACGACGCAGCCTTAGCTCATCCATCCTTAATAGAATCTTCGTGATCGATACCATTTTTTTTCACCCCTTCTAGTTGAACACCTCTGAAATCGTAACGATTAAAACCTTCGACGATATCTTTTTTCTTTCTGAGAGAGATGAAACCTCGAAATTTTATCATTTCGCTTTTTTTGTATACATTTTTTTGGGGGGGGGGGTTGTAAATCGCGGTTTCCCCCCAAATTTTTGTTTCCATATAGCTCGTACCGTCTTATACAAAGGCGAGACTGTGTCAGACGTAGGACATATTGACGTTTATGACAGGAGAAACGGAAAGCATCCGCCGATGGCTTGCTTTTCTGGTGGCCCGAAGACAGTCCGTAGTGCGGCCATGGAGGCGTATGTCCGCGGCCTCAGCGCCGTGCCGACCGCACAAGAAAGTGCGACTTATACAAAGGAGTCACTTATATACCAACATTTCAAACTGGGCAGGTATATTTAAATCAAAGCTTTTGGACCCGAAAAATGAAGTGTATGAAGACAAAAACAGTGCACGGGGTTGTTTTAAAAAGAATACAAGCTCCTTCACAATGTTAGGTAAAGGTGTTCCATAGGCGTGTATTTAACAGTGATATTAGGAAATTAAATTCACCAGCAGGACTGGCCCAGGAACCCAGAAAAACATTGCACATTAAAAGAACCGCCATTGGCTTCCGAAAGTAGCCATGACACAATGAAGACATAATAAAAAAAGAAGACATTTGCCAGCACAACTGACGCACAAATTCCGGAAAACATTGCATATTATAAGTGCATTGCCACAGGTTTTCTGAGGCAGGCATGACATAATTAATAAATAATTAAAAATGGCACCTGCCAGAACACAAACACTGAAACACATTGCACATTAAAAGTGACTGCCACTGGCTTTCTGGGTAGTAGGCATTACATATTGATTAAAATGTATATATATAAAAATGGCATCCACCAGCAAAACCGTCGCACAAACACAGAAAAAGATTGCACATTAAGAAAAACTGCCACTGAATTTCTGAGGTAGGCATGACATCATAAATAATAGATTTAAAGTAATGGCATCCTCCAGCACAACTGGCTCACAAGCACTAAAAAACATTGCGCATTAAAAGTCGACTGTCACTTGCTTTTTGAGTTAGGCTCCGAACGAGAGGTCTCGTACTTGTTCTGGTCCAGACACTATTGCCTGTCGCAAATAGCATGTTGCCGGCGATCGCTGCCCAACTTTTTGGATCTCCGAAACAGTTCGCTGCGCGCACTTTTGCAGGATTGCAACGTTGTCACAGTCGCCCCCTCTAGAGCGGTTACCCCCTTTACGATTCGCCCGCCGGCCCTCTACAACGACTGTGAGAAACATTTTAATGCGAAAGTATTAACTGTTCCATGGAGCGAACCTACGTCATCAGCTTTGAAGCCGCGCCAAACGGCTCCTTCCCCTGTCTCAATGTCGTCTGTGACCGAAATCTGAGGCATAGGTTCCCATTGGCTGGCGCGCGTCATCAAGGAACGAGGCTCCCATTGGCTCTCGTGCGGCGGTGCGGGCCGGCGCGAGGCGTGTAGTGCGTCGGACACCCGCCAGGTGGCTACGACTGCCCGAGAGGCTGTCCCCTCCTCCCGCTGGGTGCTCCCGCTGCGCCCGCCGACGGTGGGGTCTCGGAGCATCTGGGCATACCCCCCCCCCCCCCCCCCACCACACACACACGCACACGCACGCACACGCGCACGCACGCACGCACGCACACACGCACACACACTACAAAAACGAAGGCAACGGCGCGCGATGAAGAGGAGCGGAGAACGACATTCATGCTTTCGCATTCCCAACTCATAAAAGTGCTTAGGTGTCCCCGGACTTTTTTTTTGTTAAGGCCGGTGAGCCCGTGCAGTTGGCGCGTTTGCCCAAGTCGGGGTAAACGTAATGAGCTGAGTTGGACACACACCGTTTCGAACAAGAAGTATTATTATTTACTTGAAAAAAAAATATCGAGGATTGGCGCATAAGCAACGGTTGCCCAACAAAGACAAGGTTCCCACAGAACACTCCACAATAATTAGCAAAACCGAAAAGAGTGCGCGCTACAACATTACTAAGGTTGTAAACAGAACGTTGGATCATTCAATAAAAGAATAAAAGAACGGACGGGAGAACAAATAGAATAAAACGTGAAGTCCGAAATTTCGAAGGAAGACGACGGCTGCGAATCGGACGATGAACAAGCCTCAGAAGGACACGGACACCCCAAAGGTAGTATTTATTTTTATTGTCTAAAACGATGCAAGTTGTAGTCATAGACACGTAAAATAATACCACAATGTAAAAAACAATTTCCCTTCGCGCGCGCGCGCCTTTTATTGTTGGCGTTTTCTCTCTCTCTTCTCACCTCCTCGCTTTTTTTATTTGTGACGTAATCGATAATGAAATTTAGATGCTTTGTAAGCGTCAGTTTTATAATATTTAATACCGACATTCGTAAAATATGTCTTTTTTTAACGTAACTGCGAACGCACTAAGCATTTTATTTGAAATATCAAAACTCAGAGCCCGGAAAGGATTTCGCCTCCTGGCTTTTTATTCTCCCTCGGAAAGCATGACGGCGATTGGCACATGTAGCACTGATGATAGATCGGGGAGTCGGGGCATCGGACGAAGTTCTCTTTTCTAGGTTCCCGAGGACCTCTCAGACTTCGAAAAAGAAATCACCTAACGGTCGTAACAACTGGGTTTGGTGCCAGTGCACCGTAGCTTCGGTTGTGACTCCGCCGGGGCAGCTTTTCACGGAGCAGCGGCGTGACATGGACCGTCACGTCAATCACAGCAGTCCACTGCGCGTCCTTTTCGACCTCACACCGTTTAAAAAAATTTTGAGATCGCTGAAAGTGCGCTAAAAGAAGCTTCACAAACTCGGAAATGAAGCGTCGTCTGCTCGCAGCGACAGGAGGCACGTCAGGATAAGGGCGGTCAATCGCCGGACGCGGGGGAACACGACACTTCCTTCGGCAGTTCGGCGGAGGCGGGAGAGGAGCTCGGGTTACAGGACGACTCAATTTTCGACGTCACTGCACTAACGCGGATCGCGCGGAAATTTCAATGATGATGATGAGGATGCGGCTTGTTTTCTTTGAAACGGGCGAGCGCGAACTAAGTTCGTTCCCAAGCCTGGGAGCGAGGAGATCTTAGTGCCCCTGAGGTGAATCTTATTCCACCAACATTTAGATTTAAAATTTTTTTTTTCGTCACAAATATGGAGTTTTTATCTGTTTAGAAAAATAAAAGATTTTGACCTGTCAGTGTCGCTTCAAGTATGGCGTCGCCTTGCCGCCGCTTTTCGCGTATCACACCGCAACCACGAACGTTATGTTCACTTTCCGTACTGTAAGCACTGAAAGAATGTACTCGTCTGTGTCTCCTTCTCTCTATGTTTTATACTTTCTGTTTTCTAGTAAAAACTCTGTCCGCCCGCCCTCCGAAAACTGCCCCTCTCTCCCGCGTCGCATTTCCCGCCTCGCCGGGACCGAGGGCACTCCCTTACCCAGGGGAAGAGAAAAACCTGGATTCGTCTTTCCTTTCGAGGTTCCATCACGGGGAAACCCACGCAGAGCAAGAATTAGTGAAGCAGCAGCGGTGAGCAGCAAAAAGATACAAAGAAATAATCCGTGGGACCGTCGGCCGTGGCCAGAGTTTGTGACAAACGTCGTCTTGCGCAAAAACACTCGCGAGAATGCCACTGCGTAGGCTGCCGCCATTACGCACTCAGTCCCGGGTACGAGACCACTCCGCCCAAACGGTCTCGTACCTGCACTGGCACCGACACCTTTGCCTGTCGCAAATAGCAAGTTGCCGGCGATCGCTGCCCACCTTTCTAGATCTTGAAAGCAGTTCGCTTTGTGCACTTCTTGCAGAATTGCAACATCGCCCTGGGCTAAAACACTCACAAGAATGCCGCTGCGTTGGCGGCCGCTATTACAGACTCAGTCCCCGGCTAGTCTTGGCTTTCTTGGCTCTAGCCGTTCCCCTCACGTCGACTTCCAGTGAAGTCCTCTAAACCAGTGTGGCTGCCGGTAATACTTCCAGCAAAGACTGGCCTCTACGCTGGTATCGCGTGGAAACAGGTGAAAATTCCCCCGTTTTCACCGGATGCCACTGGAGGTTTTGCCGGATTTTTCAGTAAGGAACTTTGAACAGCTTTGGTGGGATCAGTGTTCCCTCCGGTACTCCGGTGTTGTTGAGTTTCCAAAGGCTTCTAGTGTTCTCAATAACTACTTGCTTCCAAAAAGGCTTTGATGAAATCGAGCATTTTTCCGCGGGTGTCTCTTTTCTGCACCGTTTTAATTAACGGCTTGTGCAGGATGGTGTGGAATGCCTTCTTGATTTCTATAGCAACCATTGTGCGTGGCTTCGCTTTGAAAGGTGTGTTTTAAAAGACGTCGTGGTGAATCATGGTAAGGCTGGCTTGGGTGAACATGTTAGGTCTAAAACCCCTCTGCGTAGGGTGAAGTCGTTCTTGGGTTTCTCGGGTCTACGTCAGCCTGGACAGGACCCTGCGCTCAAGGATTTTGCAAAATATTGAGGTCAATGAGACTGGTCGCAAAAAATTGCGAAGGCGTCGGAATGTTTGCCAGGTTTTAGGATGGGCAGGAATGTAGATCTTTTCCATTCTGCCGGAATTTCTTCATCTTTCTAAATCTTGCTGAATTGTTGCAGGAGTTCCTTCACCTCTTCGGTTGGAAGGTTCCCAAGTGCCGTGACGGTAATTTGTTCCGGGCTGGGGGTGGAGCTGGTCTTGGCTGTCTCTAGCCACAAATGAGTTTGCTCATGGTAAATAGTTAGTCCTCGAGTTCTCCGATGTAAATTTCTGTTTTGTGGACAATTTCAGCTGGGAGTGGGATAACTTGTTGTGGAAAAAAAGCATCCCGCTTCGTTGGCTAACTGTTCGTCCGTATTTTCGAGTCTCAGTGCGAAGTTGCTGCCAATAATACGGGTCTTTGTTTTGCCCGTGAGCTCCTTGTATGTGAGCCAGACTTTCCGGAGTCTCTTTTTATCGTTAATCGAGTCGCAGTATACCTCTGTTTCAGCTTGGGTCCAGACGCAGCCGATGCTAGCAAGCGCGAGCACCGGGCTTCCAGCGTCCCTGCCAAGCACGCGCGCTCGTGCGAGTACAGGCACTGTTCAGGGCCACACGCTCGTGCTTGTAGCATCGGCTGCGTCTGGACCCAAGCTGAAACGACGTATAGTTTCTTCACGGCTTCGGCATAGCTCGAGCATGTATCTTTTGGCATCGGCCGTGGCCTATGCTCAACAGCGCTAAGTTTGGCGCTTCCTATACTGTTCTAGCGTTTCAAGTCTTGAAGCCCATAGGTTAACGAGGTGTAAGTCTCGAGTAGGAATGTTCGTTTTACCTTTGTAGGACGTTTAGGCTTGGTTGACGGCTTCTTTGATTATATGTCCGAGTTGAAGGTCTCTAATAATCTTTATATTGGCGCGGAACGTGCCCCACCGGATAAAGTTGATTTTGTTCTTGGGTGTAGTTTTGAGCGGAAAATCGATGCGTAGGGGAAAATAGTCATTTCCTTTGGGGTCTGGCATGGTTGGCCATTTGACATTTAGTTGTTTGCTGGTCCACGTGAGGTCTGGAGAGGTGTCTTTCTGAGTATCTGGTTGGGCGAGTCTAGTCGATGACTCCCTGTTGTTGTAGAGGTGAGGCCGACTGTCTTCACAGCGGAGCTTGATTTCTCGTCCTCGCTGGTCCTTGCTTTCATAGCACCAAGCAGTGTGCTTGTTGTTGAAGTCTTCAGCCAGAATCGTGGGAAACCTGGGGTCGACTAGCTTTCTGACCCAGTTTTCTTCATTTTTGTTCACATTGACCTGATGTAGACTTTGAAGACGTCTGCTATAGTTACCCTAATCTTGACTTGCGTGGCGACGACCTCGCAGCTTCCGTCGCACACAGGTTCCGAGTCTAGTGGCGTCTGTGGGATGAATTTTCTGACGAGCGTAAAAACAATGCCGTGGTTACCCATTTTCTTTGCGATGCTCTGGTGAAAGTAGGTGTTGTAGTCTCAAATTTTAAGGTTCTTGACGTTGGCTTCTTGAACCAAGATGGCGTCAGGAGGCTCATCACGAAGTTCCTCGAACCAAATATTAAGCTATACCAGTTTCATTTTTAGACCTCGGCAGTTTCATGAAGGCTCAAGAACTTTTTTTTCGGCGTTGTTGCCTCTTGGACGTTGCGCTAGTCTATCGTTCATATTGATTGACGTGTGTATAAACGAGCTCATAAATTTTCTCTACGCTTTTTTTCTTCTTTGTCAGTGAAGATGTAAACGTTTTTTATTGTGGCAGACCTGTGTTCGGATATTTTCTTGGAGCAGATCGAACAAAGTAGCACGTTCGAAGCGTTGGTGGTTGGTTCGCTGCCTTGTGTCCTCAGCGCTAGGAAACGCTCGGGGTGTTTGGTGGTGGGAGTGGAGTTTTGTTTCGTTTATGAGGAACTGCCTCGATGCCAATGCTTAAGGCGTTGTTTTGGTGGCGGAGGTGTGTTTGCGTTGTGAATTTTTCGTTCCGGCATTGGCTGCTTGTGGCCAAGTTTACGCATCCGTAATTGGCGCACTTGAATTGAGTTTGCAGCTTCTACATGGACGTGTTCGTGTCCACCATTGCCGCGTCTAACGTCTTCCCACGTGCATATATTGTCACAGAAGGGAGTGATGTCTCTATGGGTAAGCCGATGATGAACTGAAGAAACTGAACCTTTACCGTGGCGAACCTGTGCCAAGAAGTAAAAGAGAAATAGTAGTAGCGTCGCAAGCATCGAAGTCGGCGTCACCGCATTGGTCGATCGCTGAAGCGCGACAGACGTCGGACCGCCACGCGGACCACCTTTTGTACCCGCGTGAGTTTCAGGAACATTCAGCATAGAACGTTTGGCGCGTAGAACATTCGTGACTCAGTCAAAAGACAAGGCTCTCGAACTTGCGAGAACGCTAAGTTGAAAGAATTAAAGGGGCGTCCGCTCCCAGCAATCGAACCTGCGGCCTCTTCGTGAAAGCTGAACACGGTGACCGTTCGGTCAAGCGCATTTTTTTTTATTTGGCACGTATATGCAAATGCACAATAAAAACGCATTGCCCGAATGCTTCTGGGTGGCTGTAATATTAACATTCCTTCATTTCAAACATACTTTCTAACACATTTGCCCAATCGGGTATACCCTGACTGTACTCGCACAGACCTCTGATTTGTGAAGTCATCCCAATAAAGATGGCATGCCGATTTTAGAGGTTGTTTAGCGTGTAGCATAGACAAGCGGGACTTCCACAAACTAAACAAAGCAAGAAGCATAATCATATCGTACTGAACACAATCATGCTGTTTGACAGGAAGAAAACGTATTAAGTATGCTGTTAGAAAAATGTATTTTTTATGGTCCTTTTGATGACAGTCTCTTAACATGTCGCATCCCAACAATACAGAAAGGCATATGCTATATCGTATCAGATTCCTTACACAAAGGGTAAGTTGACCCTCCAGGAACAATTATCCCCATTTCTCCTATCCAGAGTTTCACTGGCAAGCTAGTAGTGTGAAAGCGAAAGAAAAACGACCTCGTGGCAGGAGGTATTACCGTTTTCTTAACACGGGCCGAAACGCATTGTCCTGGCCCATCTTTAAACATTGTGCGATAAAGTGGCACGGGAAACAGAATATAGATCAAATCACGGTAGAAATCTCCTTGGTTGACCGTGACCAAATATTCGAGGAGAGTATCATAAGCTGAAGAAGTAAACGCATCGATACCTTCTTTAACTAGTACAACCACCCTTTCATGTGGACCGATTACTGCAGACCCGAAAGGGTGTCATGAGACTTGTGAGGCTTGTTTGAAACAGAACTTTCAAAAGCAGTTGCCTCTGTTTGCGGAGATCAGAAAAACGTAAAACTCACTGTCGAATAAACAAACTGATCCCAAAAACTCCCAGAGAAGGACGCGAATAATAAAAAAGATTTTCCCTTCGCTTTGTTTCTTCTTCAGTTTTCAAAATGAACAAAGTAAGCACCCTATGCATTTTTGTAGCTACTTCACTCGCAGAATAACAACTGTAAAATATACTAAAGCATTGCAGTCAAATAAAAGTTGCAGGCTGTGGCTCGATCGAAAATGGACATTGCGCGACCACTGCAATTCGTCGATGGTTTATAATTCTTCGTTCATACCTTTCCAATAAGGAGTGCTTTTGATTATAGTGACCCGGGAGTGCACCAAGGCACTTCGCTGGTGAGCAGCTCCACTGAATACATTTGAAGAAAAAGGACGTCGTTGCTCGAGTCTACAGTCCTCATGCCAAGACACTTTTGTTTCTTTACACTTGCTACAGTCGAGTCACCGATTTTTTACACAACTATAGCACATTGCTGACACTTTTTTTTTGTCCCTGCAAAACGCCACAATATCATCAGCATATAATAAAACTTTCACTTGCTCGTTACCCATCTTAAAACCCCAACGCGCTCGCTATTTATGATGCTTAATAAGAGCAGCTCAAGATAAAGGCTAAACAATAGTGACGACATGGGGCATCCCCGCTGTACAGAAGACATGACATTTTCTTTTTCAGACAAGGAGTTACTAATAACAAGACACGTTGTGCCCCCAGCATAGACCATTCTATCTCCTCGCAAAACAATTTTCCCAAAATTAGCATTACTTTATATTTCTCACAGTAACCCATGGCATACACTGTAAAACTCCTTTCCTTATCAATTTGTATCATTACCACTTGACTTTTTTCAGCATCAGCACTTTTGAGGATGGTACGCGCTACATGAATATTTTTCTGAATCGTTCCACCCTTAATTCCGCAGGGCTGGTGTTCTCCTATCCATGATCACAAACATGTTGGATTCGTCTTGATAAAATCCTCGCGAATATCTTGTAATCTACGTTCATTAAAGCTATTCTGCGGTACCCTTTCCCTTTCTTCCTTTGAAAAGGTCTTCAGATCTAGCCTATCAGTATCGGTATGCGTCTGTACCAGCGAGGGCGGTAATGCACTTGTGGTTGTTTTCTAGCAGGTATAAAAGGGCATGCGCTTGTCATGCTTTTTGTCCTTGTGGCTTGGATCTTGCCAGGAGTTTTGGTGCGGGTTGATGTGCGTTAGACCTCCTCAGGGGTCAGGAGGTTCCTGTCGTTTCTCGGGTAGGTGCAGCGTTCCCGGAAGGGTTGGTGGGATCCCGGCAAGGGGCCACTGCGATGCGATGATCGGCAAGGCTTAGCGGCGAACGCGCAGGTGAAAGAAATCACGTCGTCACTCTCGCGTTTCATAACGCGCCTCTTCGTTGGGCATGCTAAGAATGAGTTCACATTATGGTGTTCCCAAGGCCGGCCATTTTTATGGTGTGGTAATGCGTATTGCAAAAACACTGTGGAGTGTCCCAGTTAGCACGCTGCTGTGAAGCTACGCACTGTGCTATGGCCGCCTGTGAATATAGTCACTGACAAGATGAGAAGTACAGGGTAGCTAAACTCGTGGAGCAAAACATTCTTCGCTTTTTGACGCAGTGGGGGAGTGACCAAAAGAACGCCGCAAAGTTTCCTCCTCCTGCGCGCTCAACTTCCGCAACTTTTGACGAAAAATCCCCCGCGATCCCTAGGCGGTGCACGAGAGCACGAGACAGCGCGGGGAGGCGAGCGTTCACGCCGCTCGCTGTACGTTGTCTTTGAGCTCTCGAGCGCCGACAATCCCGTCATGCCTCGCCCAGGCGAGGAGGCGAGAGCAGACGACGGGAGTTCGTCTGCTACGAGGCGGCATTCGCACAGCGGAGCTGAAAGAAAAAGTTGGTATTCTGCTCGAAATCGCGTCCCGCGGACCACAAACTCAAACGCGAGCTTGAATTGTAAGCGTCTGATATTCCACGAATGAAGGAATCGACGACCCGTGTTTTATTTGCAAAATTTGGGTCGCTTTGTTGCCCGTACAGACGCTGAAACCTACCAGTGTGTAATGAAAGGCCCAGGACAAACACAGAGGCCGCGAGATCTCGCATCATCTGTGTGCAGGTGAAAAGTGGAACATTTTTCTATAAAGCTCCCACAGCAGAAACCTGTGACGCATTCACTCAGCGTCCGGGAAGGCTAAACATGGAGACGTTGCCCGAGGCTCAGGCACAGTTATATTTGAACGGCAGCTATCTTGCCCCGTCGTATTTTGTTTGAGAAAGCTCTCGTTCTCAACGCCCTCACCAGGGAAATAAAAAAGTCTTACGAAACGTATTGCTAGATGTTCAAAAGAACTAGATTTAAGCAGTATCCTTTCAGTGGTTCTACTCATAATACTATGCTTAAAACGAAGCAAAGCTTTGCGCGTAATGTGCCATAAATTTTCTCCAAATGTATGCTGTTTTGTAGTCAGTACTGGCGGAAACTTACGCCGTCTGTAGATATCTCTGACAGCCGAGTTCCTTAATTGGAAATCATCGCAAATATAAGTGACACGTTGCAACAAACCAACGTTTATATATAAACGATGGCAGCGACTGCGCTCCCGCGTTCCCACCCATCACGTCGAACAAAAAGGTGCTAGTTTCGGTTTGAGGTCGGTACTTTTCTACAACATCTATGGCGACAGCGTCAGTCTGCACTAGGTGCATTCGGCAAGTTCGTCCGGGGCCTGTTCTCCGTGCAGCACTCCGCGGGTGCAATGCATTAGAACTCTCACAGTGCAAGTCTGGATCGCGGATCGGGAGCCCGTCACTGAGCCTCACTGGCGGCCATTGCTTGACAACAGGCAATACGCCGCGTCCTTGTCTAGTTCTCCCTTCGTTTTCGTCCTTGTTGTTTTGGCATATTACACCAATGAGGCAATGCACGAAAGTCTAAGGGAGAAACACGCAAAAATAGGAAGCTTGTACGCGGTGCTCGAGGGCGAGTATTTTATGACGTGCTGCGATGATTATATCGGGTGCTTGGAGATCAACTAGACATTCGTCAAACGTTCGAACATTGATTATAAAAAAATAAATAAATGGGCCGGAGCACCACCGACTTTACTGACGTCGCTTGCTTCGGTTGCTAAATAAACGGCACGTTCAGCGACTGAACGGCACCGCCCGAGTTTCAGTTTGTCACGGAAGCCCTCACAGCAGTTCAAAGAAAGCACTTTCACCATGAAGTACTATGTACGGTTAAAACGATGCGAATGTCCCCAGTAAGGCCTTCCAACTTATCGTTTGCTGAGCTCTGATGACTCCGAGATCACGGATGACACCACTAATAACTCTCGTGTAGCCCTTGTCTCATTAAACACGTCTACAGTTAACGCCCAACAAAGTCGCCCTCGACCTCAACCACACAACGTTTATTTAAACAAGATTGGTATTCTAACGCGTTTAATATTCTTGCCCACAATATTAACTGTTATCTGCAGAAACACGATAGAAGTTTCATGATCGAGAACAACCTACTAACGTAATAAAATTGAGTTTTCCGTTTCTCCTATAGCATGCATTAGATCGTGTCAGGCGATGACTGCCGGTGGTACCGCTCGACCCCAGCAATGCAGGCCTCCATCCGCGATCCAGCCTAATAAGAGATCAGTGGTGCCAGTGCTATTAGACATAAATCGTGTATTTGCATCGGTACACCCATACCTGCCGGATGTCGGGACGAGGCGCAAAACCGTACATCCGGCCAATATTGAAGCCGGTTTTCGGCCGAAGTTGCCTCGACACTCGCCAAGAAGCAACGTGTTGTTTCGGCGACTCGTTCATGTAATTTAATTCTTCAGTCATTTTATTGGGTCCCAGGCCACTGTGTACACCCCAAAAAAGGAATGTACTGTGGTAATTACACCTTGACGAGAAGGAGGCACGTAGCCGGATTTTGTTTTAGGGGGGGGGGGGGGCGCCCATGACAAAGTGCTCTATGAGGGGGAGGGGAGAGGCGGCCCCAGCAAAATGGAAGATTTGGGGGGGGGGGCGGGCCTTATGGGCCCCCCCCCTGGCTACGTGTTTGACGAGAGGAGTATTGTAGTTTTACATCTTTATAAAAAGGTGTCGTGCATTATCACACGTTTTAAGAAACGTGTTTAAAAAATCGCACATTTTTAAAGGTGTGAGGTTTGCATTTGTTTTATAAGGTATATTGCTACACTTATTAGGGAGTTAGTTATTGGACACCCCACTTACATGTATAAAGGTGTGAAAATGTTTGAATTTGTATATACCTCTAACGGAAGAAAATCTCTTTCATGTGATTACATCGCGTGCCGATGAAACGATCTGTCGATGACACGTCGTTCGATGAACTGATTTGACCGCCAATGAGTGACTACTGCCAGTAAAATTTCGAGAAACATTTCTGCCGGCTGCCGGGAGACTCGAACCTACCCAAGAATTATCCCGGTTCTTGTTTGTTTTCCAACATTCTGAATTGTATACCAGCTTATTAGTACCTCTTCGGATATTGCAGAAAAAAAAAAACGATGGCAGCCACCAAAACTCTGACAGCCCGGCTCACAGTCATGTGGGAGACCGAGCAGGTGCTCGTAAGTCGCCACCAAGCCTGAAAGCTACCGGTTTCGAAGAACTGGAGCGCGCAAAGAACTTGTGGTTCCACGGCCATGGTAGACGCGATTGTCCGCCGCCTCGAAGTCCGGGCGCCGAACGAAGCTCGTTGCAGAGTCAACGCACAACGGCTTTCGATAGCCGGTACTGTCGCCGGAAAGTCGTCGTCGGGGAGTTGAAAGGCGTCCCCGGTGGTCTCAGTAGCGACGCCGACGGTGGCGGAAGATAGCTCGGCCGCACCGTACGGCACCGCCATGTTGACAAAGTTTAACTTCGCCTCGATCCGAAGCGAAGATCTCGAGCTCAAACCACGGCTCTCGCAAAGTTCGGAAACGTCACTTTGACGTCAGCGACAACCTCGACAAACGAGGTTTCTTTCTACAAACTTTGAGGGATTTTGAGCGTCAGCAGGTCGCCTAGGGATAATCTGTAAAGCATTAATTTTAGCTTGGCGTAGGGATGTGGGGACAAATGGGCGCTACGTCATCGGCGAAGCCGTTCAATCAGCGGGCTCCTCGCGCCCTCACGCGCCGCACGCGCGCCTCGATGAACTTTGCTACATTCTGCCTCTCTCAAAGAAATGAGCGTTCGAATGATTGACACGTCGCTCGGCGCGACGTCAGCGTCGCGAGTCCAATTAGCGCGTTCCGCAAACTTCGGGCACAAAGTTCTGCTTGACGAGTTTGAAGCGACCCAGGAAGGAGTTTCAGTTGCCCGCCTACAGCGCGAGGTTCCTATTCTCGATGAATCTTCAGCGTCTCCTAAGCCTAGAGCTTGCACGCGCAGCCGAAGCTTAGCGGAAGGCAAT
>JAZHYW010037244.1:0-21754 GCA_037355805.1 Ixodes ricinus
GCCTAAGACTACAGGAGAGAAATAAAATTAGGTAAACGTTTTACCTAGGAAAAAATAATGCCGACCACTCTCAAGCCAGGTATAATACTTTGTACTGCAACGAAGGTATTGTCCGGTAAAACCGGACGTACTTAAGTTTTTGCGCTCGTTACGTCGAGGGAGCTTTCATGTAGACAAACGTCATTTTTATTTTCGATATATAACCTCCCGTTATTAATTAAACCTTTCATGAGCATGTGTACGAAACTGCACTCAGAATTTCGCTGAGTGTCAATGGCTGACATCCGTAGCTGCGGCGTGACGTCACAAAACGCAAAGGTTGGTCGGATGGTCGGGATAACCAGCGTTGGTTGATGGGCGTCTTGTATTTTGTTTCAAATTACATAGTCTCCTGGACTGTACCCTACTAAAATACGGTTCTTTTAACGCAGTTCGCAAGCGTGTGCAAAAAACGTGACGCATTTTAGCAGCATATTTCTCGAAAACAGCTGTTAGCTTCGGGATCACAACGTATGCCCTTTCGCGTCAAACAACAACTGCGAGGTACACCGATCGAACTAGGGGCGCTTGCAAAGCAAAGGATGCAGCTTTTGCTTTTCTGAGGCGGCATCTGGGTACACATATATCGGCGGATCCACTGGATCGGTATGAGGCTGCGGGTCCTTCCCTTGGAGGCAATGTCCGCGGGTCGAAGGCAAACGGCGAATCGTTCAAATGCATGTCGTCACTTGATTTGCACGAGCTTGGTAAACCGTAGCCACACTTCATTTTCACACGCGGGTCAAACAAAATTTGGGTGCACGAGTGCTAAGTACAACTTTTGTGTATAGTTTTCAGATGGCCTAGCTGTTGGTTTCGGTTTCGCTGCATAATCAAATTTATTGATCCGATTTGGGCGAGGAGTAAGTGAACGTAGTTTAATATCGTTGGCACAGCATCACACCTCAGCTTACGAGCCTTCTGTCTGCTTACAGCTCAGCTCGTAGCTCTCTTCTGTGAGATGATTGCTGCATATAAGCGGGCTCTCGATCTTGACGGGAACCCAGTCCCTACGCACGGCGACGATACTTTTTGCTCGTCACTGCACGTCTTGCGGAAAAGTGTGGAACGTCATGTCTTTGCTCGCATGTGCTGCCCGGTAGTTGTGGCACCCACAACTATCGGGCAGTGTTGCTAATTTTGTGTTCCTTTCATTTTTTTCTTTTTTGTGCTGCGGAGTGTTTTCTTTTTGTTTTTTGTAACAACATGTATTCTATCTGGTCGCCTGGCCCCACATACAAGCAGAATGCTGCTTTTGTGGGCCAGCTTTTTTATTTTGTATTACTTGATTTGAAAATAAAAATTGAATTGAATTGAATTGAATTGAAACCGCGCAACAAAAATCT
Source organism: Ixodes ricinus (assembly GCA_037355805.1). Taxonomy (NCBI): domain Eukaryota; kingdom Metazoa; phylum Arthropoda; class Arachnida; order Ixodida; family Ixodidae; genus Ixodes; species Ixodes ricinus. The sequence continues at coordinate 1,386 of JAZHYW010037244.1, forward strand.
CATCCATCAATGAAACAAGTCGAGCCACAACAACAAAAACGGAGCACGCTGCGGCGTTCACTCGCAGGCAACGACGAGACGGAAATGCTCGCTTTGTCTTGTGTGACGTCAGAGCTTCAATGTTGCCAACGAAAGCAGCGTTTATGCTAGAATGCGATTGAAGCAGTATAAATTCAATCGCTCACGCAGAGGGGCATATAAAATTCAGATATTGCTCGTACGATACGTCTCCGAGGCAATAACAATAATATTCAATTGTTTTCTCGAATACAAAACTTGACCAGACAATCCCTTTAAGTTCTAGGCTAAAGAATTTCATCAAAACTTTTGGCAGGCACAACTGAAGATATTCCAGAGTTTGTTATGTGCAGCAGTGTTTAAATTTATTCGCTTAACTGCATTTCAAAACATAAAAATATTTTTTGACCGGAGTTTTTTGAAGCTTGCCAAGTCAAATGTTCTAGAAACATTTTCTATATAATTTTCCCACTTGTTAGGAAAGCTTCACAATATAATTTTTGACGGTGCTTGATCTGGTAACGCGCAATTTCTTGCATATGAAAAGAAACAAAATTCTACCAGCACAATCAAGGTATAGGGACTTTGATTGAGCAGTGTGACCAAGATGTCACATTTGTTTTTCTTTCTTTTTTTCAATCACTTTTCAATTACTTTACGCTCCCCTCAGGGGCTTTGTGTTTTTCCTCTCATTTCGGGTAAAAACCAACAGTAAGAAGCATAACATAGCCAAATATTATACAAGCGTTAATTTGAAATTAAGGAAGTGAGCTTCAAAATATATTTGTATGTATGCTCTTGGTGATCGCCACAATACCCTTTGTAATACTGAACAAAATGACCTGCTTCTTGTTATTTTCCTTTCTCCGCCAAACAAAAATACGTGCCTAATGTATCAAACGTTTTGTCGAAATCGCTGCCCAGATTGTTGTTCGAATATGATAGCTTTTTTCAGCGTCTTGTCCTATATAAATGCGGGTCAGACACGAATCCTTCAAACGACTCGTCAGGAGAACGTCGCTAACACCAGTACCCCAAAGCGGTGCCTCACAGCGCGGGCATCCGATAACCCCAGACGGTCGTGCACGCTGCAGGCCACGCCGAACGAGTCGTTGAGGAAAATTCTTCTGAAATCGCTTGTTGGCCAACAGGCGCTTTTTTATTCGCTCGTCGTTGAGCCGTTCCGGTTGCCGATGCTCGCGTCGACTCCATGACGCCCCACTTGCGTTGTAGCCGAGCTTGCCTCCTTCACGTTTCGCGAGACTTTTTTGCGGCGTTCCGTATCCGTTGCAGCCGAAGTTGGCGTTCATCATACGTATTGCGAGACGGATTCGTTTACTACGAATGAGACGCAATATAATGTAAATTAATTCCACAGCATCGCAGGGCTGCAGCCTTGTGAACGTTACGCTGGCCTTGGCAATCTAACACAAAATAATTCACGCCAAGCCTTCTTTTTTTATTGCGGAACCAATGGGAAAAGGGAACACCGTCTCAAAACTCAGCTGCCTGGCTCACGCTCTACTGGGTCTTCACCTGTCATCGAGCATTCGCAACGTTCACGACCTATAGCGGTCGCGCGGGTGCCTATCAAAATGGCTGTCATCTGGAGAATCGTCATAGAACAGCGGTACGAGGCGGGGTCTGCGAGGCGTAAGTAATTCTAGTCTTGCTTTTTACGAGTAGTATTATAACTTTATCTTTTCACGCCAAGAAGGTGTCGGCAAGCACCTTTATTCGTGAAGCCGATCATCCAGGAGCCAGGGAGCTCGATTCTCGCACTACCATCTCTGAAAATTACGAATACTTTGTCTCGCCTACTCTTCATTGTCGAGCCAACATGGTCGTGGTTTCAAGCAATGCAGAGCCGCAAAAACGTTCACAAAAAAATTACCCATGCGTACAGTGGCATTTGACCCACGTTTTATTACATGTTTTGCGTAGCGAGACGCACATTCATGCTGCGTGTGCAACCCGTATAACCTGGTAACTCGCGGTTGTCCTCGACGTATAAGTCTCCGCAATGCAACCAAACGTAGTGCAAAGCCTCAATTCCGCGTGATTATGCTCGTCGCTCGAGGAAAGTCGTCCCGCGCGTGTGCCAAAAAGGGCAGCCTTAGGCGCGCCTCAAGGAGGCCAGCTCGGGACGGCGGCTCAACGAGCGATGGCCGACGAAATAATTAAAGGGGACGGCATAAATCTGGTCTAATTACGGCAGGCATCATAACGGGCGCTGCTTTTGTACGCCGTCCGACACCGCCGACGATGCTGAATAGAGCAGGCCGCCCGGGGTTGTGCGCCATTTGCATAACTGCGCCCGTGGAGGTTCTTTTTATGGCCAACTGTAAATACCGAGGCGTCCCACTGCTCATCACTGCGCTCTCCTCACCGCGAACCCCGATGACAGCGCAGTGGAGGCTGCGCAAACTCCGCTGGACCAATCAAATGCGACGGTACAGACACCCGACTACGGTCACAGCTTTAACCTACACGCGAATAGTGCGATCACGTGACGCAGTGGTGAGCTTCAGTTGACCCAGTAGCTGTCTGGTCCGCGGTGAATACTGTCAGCCTCGGTGCTCCAAGAAAAAGGTGTAGGGCACGTTAGTGCACGTGCATTCACTAAGCCTCGTTCCGTCTTACGGTGGAGCGAAGTTATCACGGCGAACTGCTCGAGCTGCCAGAAGCGCTGCAGGTGACATGCGATGGAATGCAGTGCATGGCGTCTTGAGCGGAAGGTCACGTGTGGAGTTCGTGCGTTCTGATTGGCTCGGTTCGCTCGCTACTTCTCCGCTCCACTTCGATGTGAAAAAAGTATAAGTGCAGGGCGGTCCTTTGTTTGCTTGAGGCGCCATTCAATAACAGGATGAGTCTGCTCCGGGTAACGAGAAAAATACAATGCGCTGGATGTGGATGCCACGCAATCTGCGATTTTTCCTCTGTAATGAAACGCAGCAAGCGACGGCTCATGCGACGATGGACCGAAACATAATTAAAATACGGCCGACTTTTCTTAACGCGCATTTTCTCCCGTAAAGCTTACGTGGAAATTTCAGCTTCGCATACATAGAGAATACAACGCAGTTTCTTTTGGATACCGTCATCGTTCTGCGTCGGGCGGTCGCACTGCCACTACGAGAGGCTCGTTGATTTGACGCGCACATCCTGCAACGGTGCAGAATAGTGTAGGGGGTGTACTACCGGTCGTATCACAATACCAGAGGTAAAACACTTAAATTTTCAGGATAATACGGTAGGCTAAAAGCACATAACTTAAGATTTTCTAAAAAAAAATCTACAGAAAAAATATAAATGTGATGAGCCTCTCTGTTACCTATCATTTGCTAAAAGCATGACATCACGGTTAACTTCAAGTTGAGATAAAAAAATATACACAAAAAGAGAAATTTGAAGGATCTACAATCAAACTTGCATAACTTCTTTTAGTCTGAAAAGCTCTGCAGGTTCCCTATAGATTCTTAGCTTCAAAGTATGACAGAAGAGTCGTAAATAAAAAGAGTATCCAAAGTGTTCTTCATGTCCTTCCTCACAGTTCCTCGAAAAACCTAACTTTTGAAGCAATCAGAAGGTTTTCCCCATAACAAACAAAGTTTGCCACCGAAGGTGTGTTACATTCGCCCAGTCTAACGCATGTGCAACGTGCGAAAGGTCTTCCCTTCAGATGCGGGTGTCCGGAGTCGTCAAAAAAGACACTACTAGTTCCGCTGGTGAGCAGCAGCTCACGACCTGCATTCCTTAATATGTAAAGACACTTCAGTTCCACACATCCTTAGGGTAGGATTTACGACGCGTCATACGGGATGCCATCTGAAGTGGCGCCAGCCATGGCTGTTTTGGATCGACGGACAGCCCTTGAAGCCACAGGTGGATGCCACGGCCCTTGCTTCTTTGAGACTTCGTAGTGTTGGAGCGCCTTGGGCTCATTGACGATGCCATACCTAAAAAATGTACATACACGAGGCGGAAAAATGTAAAATCAGGAATGTAAAATGCTTTTTCTAACCTCGAAGCTTGGGCAACAAGTTACTAGCAAAAAACAAACTCTACAGGAGCGTTGCTTTTTTCTTGTCAATCATGGAAAGCTTTAGAATAAAAAGCCTAGGCAGCGACAGTATTGCTGCATGGGGGTCTTCCTATTTTTCGGAAAATTATGAAGACATTTTTTCAGCCAAGCTAAAAGTGGTGGCAGGATTTTCTGGGTGGAAGACAAGCCAAAAGATAACTAAGGGTCCTTGACTCAGACACCTAATATTTCAGCTTACAAGCAAACAATGCTTCTCCCTATCTTTAATCTATTACAGCGGTAATTTGCTACAAAAGCTGCATCATTTATGATTTTAACAAGGAGGCCCGCATGACATGAGGGAGTTTTAGTAACCCTTCCGATACCGATACCGAAGGCTACCACCATCCCGTGCGCGCGCGCTGAAGAGCATGCTTCACAGCCAAGCTCAAACTTACGGTAGGATCTCCACGTCACGGTAACATCGATCTAACGTTTACTTTTATTTTTAGGCATAATAGCCGGGTGTCCGAAATGCATGTGCCGCATTGCCGAACCAGCGAAAGGGCAGTGAGTATTACGGAACGTGGTGCAAAAGTGGAGCAAATATCTGCACGAATCCCATTTGTCAAAAGGGCTGGACCTTCAGCATCGTCACTACTCTGGAAGTACGCCACAGGCTGCACATGCGTGGGAGCTTCCCCCACGACCGTGGAGTGACGTGACGAGGGGAAGATGCTCTCGCTCCGTTGTTTGCGTTCCTTTAGTAGAAAACTGTTCAATGTCTTTGCTCCAGGAAAGCTCTCAACCAAAATGAAACGTGATGATGTGTTTGGGTATAGCCTTCTCTATACTAACAAAGCCTGGCAGATCGCCATGAGACGCGGCCGCCGAAAATGAAAACGTAGAGCGGCAGACAACGTATGAGAGGAGAGTCATGTAACGGGCGCCCCGCTGTGGCGAGACGCCGAAACACACTTCTTCCGAGCGATAGAATGTCTGCTCGTGCTCCTCGCATTCCTCGCGCGTCCTCACCGCTGAAAAAGCTAAATAGTAATTGGGGTTGTGTGGATATTTAGACAGCGTGTAGTTGGTCAGCCATTTCAAAGTTGCGACCGAATCACTCGCTGTAGATGAGAAATTTAGCCAGTGTAATACAACCGCTAGCCTTGGGTCTTTAACGTGCATCACGAAGTAATGATACACGACCGCACGCCGGTACGATGCTCATCCAGATCAAAACGGGCAGGGTTGGGGATTGAGCCCAGGTTCCCTGGGTTCTGCGGCGCGAGCTTTCGCTCCACGTGCTCCGAACTGGTGTGCGCTAGCCCACTCGTCCACCGATCCCCCGCTGCAAAAGCTGTGCGCTCGCTACCAGCTTCTCCGAGAAATGCTCTGTGCTCCCAGATCCTCGCGCTCCAAATCTTCGACCGGGCGCTCTATGGCTCCGTCGTAGAAGTGCCAGGCTTTGCGAGTATAGAGTAGGCTATTGTTTGGGATACCACGCAACAGTGGTAAAACCATTGATTCATAGATTCATAGATTTAATTTATGTTACTAGCGTGCCAGAACACAAGCAAAGTGAAGACAATGAACGCAAACCTCTAAGATATGTCCTGATTTTGTGTTGACACGTTCCGGAACACGCTACCCATGACTTTCGAGATATGGCACCATCTCTTCCTGCCGGCCAGCTCTCATACGATAAAACTTGGTCGGCGCCTCCAGCTCGTCTCATAGCAGGACAGAAAAACCAAAGGACAAGAGTGGCTGCTGACAGGCGAGTGAAGAGCCAACCAATACTTCGCCGTACTTTGAAATACATGCATTTGCACGGTCTGCTGACGCCAACACTGTTACCAGTGACGTCGATCCAGCCAGTTGTTGCAAGTTGCCTGCATACAGCAAAGCAGCACTCTCTTCTTTCTTTTTTTTTTTTTGTGCAACGTTTTATTTTTTAGCTTTTCTCAGGTCCAACCGACATGATACCGGAACATCTTGACCGCCTTCCCCAAATCTCCGCCAATCCCCGGCCTGTATACTCGTGCCTTTGATGGTTTGGCTTCTGGGTCTCCGCCACTGCTGTGACAGATCTGTACATGATAGGTGTGCCGGGATCTCGGTGAACCCCTTCTCTTTGAGTAAGATGACTATCTTCAGGACAGCTTGAAGGTGGCTGCAAGCTTGTTTTCCTGCTGGGCATTCACAGTAGCCATAAATGAGCTGAACGTCCTTGTTTACGGCTGCAGACGCAGCGTACGCCGCTTGTGTTTTTACAGAGCAGCGGTTATGCGCTAGGATCTGGGAAAAAATGCGTCTGAGGATGTTGACAGAAAACTCCCCATTGGTCGTGGCAAGTATGAATAAATAAAAATAAAAAGAGGGGGCAACCAGCGTGAGTCAGCCTTCCTTGGCATTATTAGATAGTGAGGTCGTGATCCCTTGTTGTCATCTCTAGGCATCGTCCTCGAGGTCATCTTAGAAGTCGTCCTTGAGGTCGTTCGAGAGGTCATCTTAGGCGTCGTCTTCTAGGCGTCGTCCTCGAGTTGGTCCTAGAAGTCGTCTTCGAGGTTGTCCTCGAAGTCGTCCTCGAGGTCATCCTAAAAGTCGTCCTTGAGGTTGTCCGGGAGGTCGTCCTCTAGGCGGCGTCCTGAGGTCGTCCTAGAAGTCGTCCTTGAGGTCGTCCTACAAGTTGTCCTTCAGGTCGTCCTTGAGGTCATCCTCGATGTCGTCCTAGAACTCGTCCTTGAGGTCGTCCTAGACGTCGTCCTCTAGGCGCCGTCCTAGACGTCGTAAAAATAACAGCTGCGCTGGTCCTCCATCTGCACGTGAAGTGGAAGGGCTCTACATTTTTTTTAATGCGGAAGTGTTAACTGTCCTATGGAGAGAACCGGAGTTCTCAGCGTTTGAAGCTGTGCCAGACGGCAACTAAATTCTCCTGCCTAATGGAGCCAAGCCTGTAGTCTGTAGAAGCGAATTGATTGGCTCCTTGTCACGCGTGCCCCGTGGCTCGCGCTCGGGTGCCTCTCTCGTGTCACGCATTGCCGGGGCTGCGGCCGCTTCTGCTGCACTCGGCGTCGAGTAACATGGCGGCGCCTGAAGCATCTATATCGTCGACGGTCGCAACCTCGGCAGTAGCGAAACCTGGCCGTCCACATGAGTACACTTCAGACAAATTAAGAGCGGAAGAAGGACATTCGTGCTTTCGCATTCACAACTAAAAAAAAACACGCTTAAATGTCCTCGGATTTTTTTTTTTTTTTGCGAGGGGAAGGGGTTTGATCTATTTTTTTTTAGGAAGAGTCTGGAGTCCCTTTAAATGGCAAATATTAATATAGGAATATGTACCCAACCGTGGCAGTTGTAACGCTTTCAGCTGAGACACCTCACCATTTCACGCGGGACACGACGAAAAATGAAATATCGTACGTGTGTTAGACGTATACGTGAAGAACAATGTGCCAGTTTAAAAACTGCCACATAGCCGCGCTTGTAAATTCCTAAATGGCTCAATCTCCCAATCTCGCTGGGCCTTTACTGCAGCGTGATACGGAGCCGAGTGCCGGTTTTCGCCCAAGCGCTTCATTTCGCTAATATTCACGTGTGTCTAACGGCAAACATCTCGCAACACGACTCATGGAGCAAAATCAGATGTCAACGTGCTGCCATTGGCGCTCGTAAAACGGCTCACAAATCATACACCAACGGCCTGTCTCTTAAGAGCCAATCTTAAGAGCCAATATAAAAGAGGCCGCCAAATGTAAGACGCACACGACAATGCTGTCAAGGTGCTCTTAAGATACGCACTAAAAACATAAAAAACTCGTAACCACTGGCTTTCATTGCTCGTGAGCTGGTGCATACCGTAGACACGACAACGTAGTTCCCGGTGAGTAGCTTGTAGCTTCGCCGAGCGCCCTTTTGTGTACCGGAGACTGGCACAACGCAAGCGAGGTCCGGCGTTTATATCCGCGGCAGGCGAGCCAAGTCATCCGTCCATCCTGTCGTGACAAGGCACAAATCACGACTGGTCATGGCACAGATAGGCAAAAAAACACGATTCTCCAACTCAGTGGTTCTCAAATAGCAGTAAGCGGACCCTTTGGGGTCCGCGAAGCACGACCTCGTCAGTAAACCCGGCAGTAAATGTTGTATTTTTTCAGATTGAGAAGAAACGTTCAAATTTTCGGGTGAGTTTTCTCGTGTATATGTCAATAAAGAAATCTACCTCATACTAGCACTTAGTCATATCCATTTATTAAATCACTATCATAATTAACCTATACTTTTCCGTCCCCTCACCACGAACGGGGTCCTCTATCATTTCCGCCGATCCACAAAGGGTCCGCGAAACGTCAATGACTGAGAACCACTGCTCTAGCTGTTCAGCGCGGAGAAAGCTGACCTAAACATGGCAATTTCACTTCCATGGTGCTGTGTAAACCGAAACTGATGAAGCGCCCGCCGTCAGCAGGAGCATTTGTGAATGGGGTGTATCGGAAACGTTCCTATCTAACTCCATTAAGGTAAAAACTGTTGTGTGATCCTTGAGTCTGTGTGAGGATACGACAGAGGGGTCATGCTGTGGGTCGCAATTAACTGCCCGCGGGGTCGCATGCCGCGGGTTGCCGACCCCTGGTCAAGACGATAAAAAAAGTAACAAATGAACCAACATGTCACCTTGAACTTCAAAATGGCAGGCAAGCTTATCAAAAAATAAAACTGTCTTCTGCAGCTTGCGAGCATACCTGGTAGAAAAAGGAGATCAGTGGTTCACGTGTGTTAGATGCGTTGCTATTGAGACAAACGTTGCTCTCTGGTTCTGTGTGCAGTGACTTATAACCGTAACCATTTTGTCGTATGTGAATACAAACTGAAAGCGGCCTTAATCTTGAATGCATAAAATGCAGTGTTTAGAAGCGATTTTCTTTTTCAAATCTTTAGAAGACATTAAACAGTCGTTCTGGGAGTGAGGAACACATATTTTAGGGAAGTTTCTGGAAAACTGATTGAGTGTGTCACATGACGTATATTTCTCCGTTAAATTTATCGGGAACACCGAATCGGTGTTTCAAATGACAAGAGCCCTGCGCGGATAACCGTTTTATCATCCGTGTTCGATCCGCATTTGCAGATTTTGTATCCGCACCCGAACCGCAACCGGTAGATTCGAAAGCGCATCTGAGCAGCAACCGCTCAGATGCTTGATTTTATTCTAATAAAATCAAGCGTGATTGAAAAACAGAACACATCTTGATGGTACATTATAAGCCATTTACTTATTTTTGTACAAAAAACTCGAGTCAGAATACGGTGAAAGCATTTTATCGTATTCTGTTTTATCGTATTTATATTATAAGCGATTATCCTGGCAGAGACACTTTGCGTCGATGGAAAGATAACCGCAGTTATGAGATTGTCCTGGGAGTCTGCGACAATGTGCCCGAAAAATTCGGCTATGCTTTTTTTTTTTTTTTTTACTTTTTAACATTTATTTTAGGCAAACGCGTATTTACTAAAGTAGAAAATTAACAAAGGGCGCAATAAGACCGTTGCGTCATTTATACGCTATAAGACGCGAGTACACCACTGGGAAAATCTCACAGTATTCAATAATGGCAGCACCTCCCAACGGTTTCAGTTTTATACACGAACCTGCAACTGCGTGCTCTGAACCACAAACTAAGCAACAAATCGCCAAGTCTTGAGAGAAAAACAATAATAAGTACATACGCCCGGAGGGAAGGAGCTGCTTCTACTTTCTTGTGGCTTGTAATTTTGGGATTTCTTTGCCCCGAAAACGTTTTCCACTCTTTTCCTGCCGAACAAGGAGAGGCTTTCCTGGGATGATTGATGCCCATGCACTCTTTATTTCTTCTAGGGACAACATTTATGCCGAGATAAAACGCCCTAAAGGGATCTTTGGTCAGAATCAGGTCTTTTTTTAGCGTAAAGACGAATTTTCTCCCCGACTGGAACTTTTGTTTTTCTCAGAAAGTCATTTGCTTTAACAAAACATTCGATAATGCGCTTCATAGTATAACTCACTTGTTACCTCTGCACTTTGCAGTCATGTACGTTCATAGGCCGCCTCGGCAAGAATGTAGATCCGGACACGCGGATATCCGCATCCGATCCGCATCCGCAGCCCCTGGCTTCCGCATCCACTCAGCAATTCGCCAAATATTTCATTTTTATCCGCATCCTGCAGTTGACTGCGGATATCCAGCGGGAAATCCTCGGATATGCAGGGCTCTACACATGACCAAGGAAGGGGAGGAAAGCATGGGAGAATTGGAGAGAAATAGGGAGAGAGAGAGAGGGAGAGAAAGGCGAAGGAAAAGGGGAGGGGGAGATGTAGGTGGGGAGTGAGGTGAGAGGAAGGTGGAGTGAATGGAAGAGAAGCAGATGGGAAGGACACCCCAATAGGCGATGAGATAAGTAAAAAAGAGAGGGGGAAGAGAGGGGAGGAATGGGGAGAGGGGATTGGTATGTCACGTGACGTATATTTACTCGCTAAATTTAGCGGGGAAACTGGGTTGGTGGGTCAGATGACGTTAATTTTGCCGGGATATCTAGTGGGTAAACTGAATGGGTGAATTCGTGACGTTACGTCATTTTCCCCGCTAAATGTAGCGGGGAAGCTGAATTGACGTATAAGTCACGTGATGGTAATTTCCCCACTTCGTGTATAGGTCACGTGATGCTAGGTCACGTGACCTATACTTGGTCACGTAACGTCTTGTGACGTCAGTTTCCCTGCTAAATTTAGCGAATAATTCAATTCAATTCAATGCAAAAGCTTCATTTTACAGATATACACTGGTGGAAGCCCAACAAAAAAAAGCTGCTAAAAAGACGGGGTCTGGGGTATCATACAGTCTCAGCAACAACTTCGTAAGAGAAAAAAAAATCTTACATATTTTACATGTCACACGGAATAATGATACACTAACAAATCAACAAATTGGATCCGAGACGAAACAAATTGTTTTCAGGTTTAAACGAAATCTGCATAAAGGTCTGTGATAGAAAGCATAAAAAGATTGTTATTTTGAATATGACATTTATTTAGAGTGACGGAATGCTATGGTGAAAAAATTTAAAATTTTAATTTGTACGATTACGAGGGACCAACCCTGTCTCCGGATAACGTGTATTGATGGTGCTCTTATGTTCAGAAAATGTCCGAGATACGGTTCGAAACTTCCACTCGTCCAAGGGATGAAAAACAAATTGAATAAAACAAGCGATACTCAAAAATAATTTGTAGGTGAATTACTTTGTAATTATTAAGTAAAGATTATGAATGATAATTATACGGAACATCCCTTACATAACGTGATTTTGTTTTCGAATAGAAGAATGTTATTGAAGTTCGTTTTGGTACTTGTATCCCAAACCAGGTGACAATATTTCAAATGGGAATTAAACGAGGCATATTAAATGTTTAATTTAATATTAACCGGTAGGAAGCTACGGCACCTAGCGGCAACGCCAACGGCATGAGAAAGCGTTTTTTGTTAGATATTCAATACGGTAGTTCCAAGTCATGTGTTCAGAAAACTTTACGCCCAGAGTTTTATGTTCGCGCACGAAATTCAATTAATGCGGCTCCAAGGTTTAGAGGATTCGTTATGCCAACTAATTCATTGACAGGTCTAAATAAAACTGCTTTGGTTTTTAATGTGTTAATTTATCAGTAATTAAATTCTAACCATAAGAAAAATGTGTTTAAAACTACGTTTGCCATTCTGATAAATTCATCAGCAACAATTCTGGAGGAAAGAAGACTGTTATCGTCAGTATAAATTATAAATTGAGTTTGATAGGTAATATTTACTGCATCATTTATGTAAGCATTAAATAATAAAGGTCCTAGGATACTGCCTAGTGAAACGCCACACACAATTTTCGAGGACTGGCGAGTGCTGACCATCGATCGTTACCCTTTGTTGACGGTTCTCTAGGTATGATTTAAACTGTGAAATTGAAATGCCGTGAACACCATAATTATATAACTTTGCAAGTAACGGTGTGTGATTAAGGTAATCAAAATCTTTACCGATGTAAAAAAACAGCAAGTGTTAGTAGTCACTTTTTAATATTTTATAGTATAATTTATTTATATTTTTAATAACAAGACCGATTTTCTAGATTTTGCTTTTTGGAAGCCAAACTGAACCTCTGGCAGCACAAAAGGTTTTGTTAAAAGTCTTTTACGCGCTTACAAATAAGTTTTTGAAGTTCCCTAGAAGAAATGGGAAGAACAGATTGGTCTATAATTGTCCAACATAGTTTTATGCCCTCCTTTGTAAATAAGTAATACTTCAGCCAGCTTCATATTTTAAGTAAACTTGCCAGAAGCTAAAGAAAAGTTAAATATTAGTAATAAGCATGGTGCATAATATGTAGGACAAATTTGATAGGTTTGATTTGAAATTCATCAATGTCATAGCTCTCAGTATTCTTTGAACCACTGAAAATATTAAATATTCCTTGCTCGTTTATAGGGTTTAAAGAAAAAAAGGCTGTCATTCACCTCGCGAACAAACGACAGCACACTGTCACTTTGCGGTTTAGTTATTAGTTTTATTAAAGATTCATTAAAGAGTTTTGCTAGAGGGCCTCCAGATACAGTTTGGTCATTTGGAACTAGGTCAACCATTTGTTTTGAAACTGTTCCGCAGTTCAGAGCTTCGTTCGACGTTGTTCCACATAATGCCAGGCAGTTGTTTATCGACGTCTTTAAATATTTCTTTGTAGTACAAAGACTTTGATTTCCTTAATTCGGAGGTTAGCTCGTTCAGGAATTTCTTACGCGTAACCAGTTTGTTTAGATCGCGTGACCTTAAAAACTCCTTGTATTTTTTTCTTTTTGTCTTTTTATTATTTTAGTATGTATTGGAGTGACTCAAGGCTTTCTAAGTCTTTTGGATGAAGTGACTGTTACTTTTAGGAAATTCACACTGTGAAATGTCTTAAATGTTTTAACAAATGCATTACTTCCGTGATCAACATCATAGATGCGAGTAAAGAAAGTTCTAATTTTGGCTAATAACAGCACTTGCAAATACGAAAATAAGACAATTTGGAATGTTCTGAAATCTGATTGTATTTTTATTATCTACCCGTTTCTTTGTATCGGGGTTGTGAAAAAATAAAAATAATGGATTGTGATCGCTCACGTCACAACTTACGCTCCCAGCTACGTTAAAATTTGCACAAACATTGATAACACAAAGTTCGATGGCATTTGATGTTGATAAAGTGACTCTAGTAGACACGTAATAACGTTTTGAAACCCGATGGAGTTTAGCGTAGTTGTCAGTAGTCAAGTCTGAGCCGAAGCTTCAAGTATATTAACGTTAAAGCCGCCTCCAAGAATTAAGTTATGCATATTAAAAACACAAATTCTAAGAACTGATAAAGAAAACAAACAAAGTTTTCAAAATCTGGTGCTGGTCGGTGGTATAGGACAGAAAAAAATAGTTTTGCTTAGGTTAATACCTCGTAGTCGATAGTAAGTTTGGAATAAGTATCTACTGATCAGCGTGAATGTATTTTTTATGTATATTGACACTCCGCCACCGCGTTTATTAGTGCGATGTAAAAGATAAGGCTCATACCCTTCTAGATTGTATAGGTCGTCATTTTGTTGACACCAAGTTTCAGTAAGCATAATTACATAAAATGATGTACAAAATTCATTAAAAAGTAAAACAATTTCATCAAATTTATTTTTTACAGATTATGCGTTAGGTAAAATACCGCCACACCTAGGATGGCAAGACTTCAACAAGAAGGCGCGGATACTAGAAATAGCAATGGCTCTTACAAGCTTAGAGTGTGCGAAATCATACACAAATAGAAATAGGAATGACAAGGTTGATTTTATTAGGAAATCGAGCAAGTACGTGTAAGTGTGTGTCAGCTTGATGGGGAGGAATGTGTTATCAGGTTGGTTGTTTTTGTGTCTATCCTGTTCATTTTATGGTTACTTGCTGTACCGTGCAGAAGAACATTTTGCAGTTATAAATCAGCGCTGTGTCTGTGTTCTCCTTGCACTGGTCCCCCGTCCTTCGACGCTCTTTTAATACCATTTCAACAGAACACATTAATTTGTATATTTATACATCTTTCAGATAAATTGTGCTCATACCCTGAAGTAATAAAGGCGTTGTCATAGTTTTAGGATTGAACAGCTTTCCTATTTTTAATTGATTATTTCGTAGCTCTATAAACCGGCGACGCACAAGGCGGAAGGTCGTTCTTGCATCAATCTTCTTTTCACTGTTCCGGCGATATCAAAGGTAGAAAATGCCCTTCACTTCCTGTGATCAATAGGGCCCGCGGGCGCAATTATTTAAAAATTAATTAAACATTAGGTGAGCTCACTTACTACGCTGCAAGCTTCCACCTTGAGATGTGGAAAATGACTCATATAGATACCGGCATAAAACAAGGACAAAGAAGTGGATATCTTCAAGAGTCCGTAAAACAGGCGAGAGCAAAAAAAGCATACACACGGAGCGCTTAGTTAATTAACGGAAACCTTAAATTGGGCACGGCACAGAAATCAATTCTAAAAACGTGTTCCGTTCTATACGCCGCCATTCGTATTTGTTTTTCTTCTCTTTCTTTCTTTTTTCGTATTCGATCACTCAAAGTCCGATGAAGCGTTGGAATGTTGGAGCAGTGTCTCTGTTTCCATTACGGTGTAGCTTGGACTACGCACCGAAATTGAAACGCAGGGATTAATTACGTCCACGGCTCGTGCTGCCGAGCCAGGAAAAGCCCCTTATCGGCAAGCAAAAATTTTCGCCCAATGAAATATGTCTCGCCGAAGACACGAGCTGGACACAGTCCGAAATTAACAGTTCGCGGTCGTTCTGCTGTGCTCGGTGCTCTTCCCGAAGCATTTCAGCCGTTTTAGTCGGCAGTACCGCGTTGAAAGGGAGAACGCTTCAAGTGTAAAGGGAGCTTGATTTGAATTCCAACATACTGTTTTCTAAGGGGTGTGAGAATTGGACGAGTGCTGTATTTATCAGGCTTGGGGGACATTAGATGAGGGGAGTATCATCAAGGTATTTTGATTAATTAACTAAAATTTGTTATCTAAATTTTTAATATTTTGTTTTAGGGGTTATGTTGTAATTGGAGTATTGACGGCGACTACTATAGGAGGCGAAACCTATTTTTAAAAGAAATTGCAAGAGGACAACAGTTTTCTAAATATTAATCGATCATCGTTCTTGTTTTTAGCTCGATTTAAACAATTCGCGCAAAAAGAGTGCCACAAGCTCTACCCCCAATGGCACTTAGAAGACTGACGTCGTCATTTTAGTCACGTCGTTACTTCTGTCGTCGGCGCACCCACGAAGGACGTATTGCCGAGATATTGAACACATGATTGAAAAGACTGTGCTTACTCTTCCAGGTGTCATCGTGGGAAGGACTTATGGCGCTTTCTTTTTGTGCTAATTTTTAAATCGGGAAAAAAACACGAAAATGTGTTGAGTCAAGTACAAAACGAGCGTGTTGGTAACGGTAATTAAACACGAGGAAGATATATAGAAAGGGAGATGGACAGCAATGACATCCAACTAGCAACAACGTTGATTGGCCCGAAGTTTGCATATATAGGCGAAGGAGGGGAGGGTGAAAGACGCCACAGTGGAGGGGGGAAAAGCAATGGGAGAAGGGGTAGAAGCAAGAGGTGAAGGACGATCCCGTGGGGGTGACATCTAATTGCTTAGAGCCGCGGAAACGAGGGACGTCAGCTCTGACCACAAGATGTTTATCTCCCTCCTGGATAAGCCTATGGAGGGGGGTCAGAAGTTGTTTTGACTGTGGTGCATGGCGAATGCCTCCATAATCTCTCGTCCGTATCTTGAGGCGTGACCCCCAATCCTGGTGGTCGAGGAAAGATCGCCACGTTTCCGCGGCTCCAGGCGATCAGATGTCACCCTCACGGGATCGTCCTTCACCTCTTGCCTCTATCCCCTCTCCCATCGCTTTCCCCCCTTCCACTGTCGTGTCTTTCAACCTCCCCTCCTTCACCTATATATGCAAACTTCGGGTCAATAAATGTTATTGCTAGTTGGAAGTCATTGTTGTTCTTACCCCCTTTCTATGTATCTTCCTCATGTTTAATTGTGTTAAATTATACGCAAAAGAAAACTTTGAAAAACTTTACATTTTTGCAAATTTTCAAATTGGTTTGACCTCTAATAGTAATTGCCGCCAATACTGCAATTCTAACATAACTCCTAAACCCAATAATTAAAAACTTAATTACCAGATTATAGTTCGTTAGCCAACCTGCTATGAGTTGAAGCTGAAGTTTTCTCTTCATCTAATATCCGCCGAGCCTGATAAATACATGCTGAAGACAGACCTTGTCTACATCTCACCTTTTAAAAAAAAAAAAAAACGTTTGTTCGAATAAAAATGAAGTGTTTAATGTATATACAAAAAAATTAATGTTGTTTTCTTTTGTGCTTTGTAAAATTATTATTTCACACGCGCCGAACGTACAGTGTCTACCAAAATGCAGTGCTACCGGTCCGAACCAGAGGAGAAAGCTTAAGAATTAACCGCCATGTTGTTCAAAAGTTATGTTCGAAAAATTTAAGTAGTAGTAGTTGTTGATGACGTTCCTCTTTTTGTAATTGTGGGTTCCGACGGTCGCCATTTCTTATTGAAAATGTTTAAAATTTTCTAACCTTTTAAGGAGATAAGGGCAAGCTCTGAAGCTATCTCGTTCGGACCACTTGCGCCATGTTTAGGCGGAGACAGCGTTCGGTGAACCTCAGTCCAGTTTTGCGGGGAAAAAAATAATACTGTAAACGCATTATTTTTTGCAGCCTCAATATTTCGCGATTTAGGTCAAAACTCAAGTTTTCGAATAATAAGCAGGTTCTAATTTTCGCGACGCGGTGGGATCTCAATATATATTCAAATGTGTTTACATTTTACCGAAATTCTTCACGGGACCTATTTTTCGCGAATTATAGGTGATTCGCGGAATTCGCGAAAATTAGGTCTTCGCAAATATTCAGTCGTTTACAGTACACTGTAATTTGCTTCTTCTTGTTTTTTTGCGACATCCTGTATAAATTAAGACTTGGCATTATATATCCTGTATTCACTCATATGTTGTGTTTCTTCTGCGGATGTAAAGGGGAGGTGGGGGCTATGTCAAGTAGCGACATGCTGCTTTTTTCCCTGCCTTCCCCTCTCAGGTGGAGAGAAGTAAATAAATGATTGATTGATTGATTGATTGATTGATTGATTGATTGATTGATTGATTGATTGATTGATTGATTGATTGATTGATTGATTGATTGACTTTGAAAATGTGAGGCAATGCGCTCGTTTGGTTTCAAAGATAAAGGTAACACCCCTGTTGCTCACCTATTTATTTATTTATTAATGCGAAAGCATTAACTGTCCCATGGAGCGAGCTGACGTCATCAGCTTGAAGCGCGAAAACGGCACCTAGTTTTCCCGATCCTTCGGTTCCATTGGCTGGCGCGCGTCGACGGGGCTCCCATTGGCCGCTGCGCTCGTCAGTTTCCACGACCGCTCACCCCATGACACTGCGTGTCCATCAGCGCTCACGGAGCATCCAAGGTCAGCGTGCCCAGGGGAAAACGCGCGCTGAGCGGCGACGAAAAGTACGCAGCAGACGAAAAAGGGAGCGGACGAGCAGACGACAAAGGAACGGACGGGCGGCTTGCTTGCTTTCGCATTAATAACTCATAAGAAGTGCTTAGGTGTACCTCGAGCTTTTATTTATTTACTTATTTATTTATTTATGTACCCTAAAGGACATCACGGGCATTACATAGGGAGAACAACAGTTAAGTATCGTGAAAAAGAAGAACCAAACAGCAACATACACAACAAAAAATGAAAGACATTTACAAATCTCTGTAACGCGAAATTAGAGCGCAGCTCTTGAGGAGGGATGGGGAGGGTACGGAGGGAGGGTATGCCTTTCTTCCTCCTACATACCCTCTCCTCTACCTCCCTCCTCCTCCTTCCATTCCTTCTCCTCTTCCGTACCCTCCCCTCCCCCCCTCCTCCCACAGTTTCCCCGCTAAATTTAGCTAAAAAATTGACGCCACGTGACTTCAACACCATTTAGTTCCCCCGCTAAATTTAGCGGGAAAAATGACGTCGCATGACTTGTTGTCACGTCATTATGAACAAATTCAGTTTCTCCACTGGATTTAGCGGGGAAAATTGACGTCACGTGACCTCAACACCGGTTCAATTCTCTCGTTAAATTTAGCGGGAAATTGAATTGGTGTTGAGGTCACGTTACGTCAATTTCCCCGCTAAATCTAGAGGGAAACTGAATTTGTCCATAGGTGGCGTAAATCTAGAGGAGAAACTGAATTTCCCTGCTAAATTTAGCGGGAAATTGAATTGGTGTTGAGGTCACGTGACGTTAATTTTTCCGCTAAATATAGCGCGGTTACGCTCGACGCCACGAAACACGGAAATGGGGTCCTAAGAGCTGCGCTCTAAAATTAGGGACGTTTCCAAATCTCTGTAATGCGAAACTAGAGCGCAGCTCTTGAGGAGAAGGAGGTGAAGGTAAGGATAAAAGGATATGCCCCTCCTCCTCCTTTCTCCTCCTCTCCCATCCTTCGCCTCCTCAACCTTTCCTCCTCTTGTCCTCCTCCCGTTAAATTTGCACGCTAAATTTTCCTTTAAATTTAGCGAAAATATCCCCGCAAAATTTTGGGGGTTAAGTTCACCCACTAAATTATCCCGCTAAGCTACCCCGCTAAATCTAGTGGATAAACTGAATTCTTTCATAGGTGACGTGACACGAACTGATGTGGCGCGTTATTTTCCCCGCTAGATTTCGCGGGAAAACTAACGTCAGTGACCTCAATACCAATTCAGTTTCCCCGCTAAATTTAGCCGGGAAAATGACCAGGGCCGGATTAAGGTACGGGCTAAGGGGGCTGCAGCCCAGGGCCCCAGGCTGCCAAGGGGCCCCGTGCTGGCCCCTGAAAATATGAAAAAAAAGAAAGCTAATCGGTTTCAGTTTAAAACAGCTCAAATCTAAAGGAGGATCACATGAGCCTCTGGCCCTGGCTTTTGGTCACTAGTCTTGCCAAAGAGTTGCCTTCTCTAGACGAGCTGGTGGTCGTGAACTTGTTGTAAAAGACTGTGCTAGAGTAACAAAATGTTAGCGTTGCCTCCACCCTTCTTGTGGAAGGGAGCAAAGCTGTCGATGCTGGCGGTCCCGTTTCAAGTATTTTCTAATTGAAGCCAGACGGTTGGACGGCCACGGATTCTCTATTGTACTGCGGCCCTGACGAATTTTGCGGAGAATGGTGGCTTGGAAGGCAAGCAAAAGTGTTGCTGAAGGCTACACGAGCAACATACATGCTACACATTATTCATTTTTTTCTTGTCATTTAACGTAGTTCCATATGAAAATTTTCCTCTGAAACGACAAGTTTCAAAACGAGCGAAAAGGAATATCGGTGAACTCTCCCGAAGCCAACCTTTCTAACCACTAACAGGCGTCTCAAGGAGCCGGCTCTTGAGATGTCACCCAAAAGTTTTCGAGAGGCAGCAACTGCAAGAAACTGCTCTGGAGTCTGTGTCTGATTTCAGTGATCTGCCAGTGCGAGACAACGCTTTTCCTGCCTCTGAGGTATGACCTATTATTTTTAGCTTAAAGTAATACGTCCAAATGGATAAAAAAAAAGTTCTTAATTAGTCGGCAGAGACACGTACTGTGTAATGTGTGGACTGTAAGGTACCGGTGCCACGTCAGGCTTTTTTAGCCTTTTGCACCGGCCCTTCTCTCGGGCTCTGCCCGAGGAAAAACAAAGAAAAGAAAGAAAGAAGTAAAGTTGTAGACTTGGTCACACTCAAGTTCATAGGAACGCGGAGTCATTATTTTCAACTTTTCAACATATGTTTGCGAGGCCCTGCTCAACATGCGCGACACTTATTTATCATTTTCCCTAATCGTTCATTGCTTTGCGTTTTGTACCTCTTAGTGAGTGATTGGCTATTTCCGAAACAGCCTCTAATCCACAACCGCATATGCTTCATTTCCACCCAGCGAAACCCTAATTTCCTAATCATCGAATCTACAGACTACAAAAACCTGCCGAGATACATCATAAAATGAACGATATTTGTATTTTATGAGTTGGTGAAACATACACCATCGTCATGGTCGTTACCCCTACCACTATCGTCATCATAGTCAGTATATCACCACCATTAGGGGCCTCTTGAACAGCCTTAGCCCAGGGCCCCAAAATTCCTTAATCCGGCCCTG
>JAZHYW010037245.1:0-28738 GCA_037355805.1 Ixodes ricinus
TCGGTGCTGGAAATGCCGCCATGGTGCGAGTCTTCTCTGGGTCTGAGCGAAAGCCTTCGTTACTAAAATTGTGGCCTAAGAACTTCAGTTTGTCATAGGCGAACCGACACTTTGACGGCTTGAAGGTGAGTCCGGCGGTCTTGGAGAACAGTTCGGAGTCGTCGCAAGTGCTCGTCGAAGTCGCTTGGAACCACTACGACGTCGTAAAGGTAGACTGGACAGCTCTGCCACTTAAGCCCTGCCAATACGGTGTTCATGACATGCTGGAAAGTTGCTGCCGCCGGGCATAGTCCGAAGAGCATCACCTTGGACTCGTACAGTTCCTCCGGCGAGACGAAGGCCGTTTACTCTCGGTCCCGTTCGTCGACTTCGACCTGCCAGTAGCCGCTCTTCAGGTCCACCGATGAAAAGTATCGAGGGTTGGGCAGCCGGTTTAGCGTGTCGTCAATGCGGGGGAGTAGATAGACGTCTTTCCTCGTCATCGCGTTCAGCTGTCGGTAGTCCACGCAGAACCTAAGCGTTCCGCACTTCTTAACTAATACGACTAAAAGGCCCACGGACTGCTTGAAGGCTGGGATAATGTCGTCGTTCACCATCTCTTGAACTTTCTCCTGGATTACTTCCCTTTCTCTTATAGACACTCTGTACGGCGATCGATGCACAGGGAGCGCGTCGATCACGCTAATGATGCGGTGCTTCGCAACGCGGTTTGAATCAGCTGCCGTCGTTTCGCGGCCCGGATGCTTGGGGTCAATGTCGAGCTGCGCCGGCGACGTACTGGCTTGCTGAAACGGCGAGGACCCTTCAGTAATCGTGGTGATTTCGACGCCGTTCAGGGGTTTCTCAAAGTGGCCCACAGCGGCCTTTTTCCTGCGGTGTTGCCTTTCTTGTCGGAAGTTCGTCACGAGGACCACAATGCCCCCATTTTGAAGTTCAGTTACTACTTTTGCGACCGCTATTACTCTTTAAAGGGGCAATTGAATGTTGACTTCCAGAACAACCTCGCCGCAGATAGCTGCATGGGTAATGACGGGCACAACAACACTTGATCGAGGTGGCGGGTTCACGTGGTCGGCAGCTACTCGGCTGGCGACTGATGTTGTTTGGGTTTCTCTTGATGCGGAACAGGTGTCCGCAGCGTCAATTTGTTCTCTCCAAGGACCTTCTCGGCTCCGTATTCACGAGAAAGTCCATGCCCAGAATTACGTCTCTGGCACACTCTTGTAGAACGACGAATTTCACAAAACACGCGTCGCCATGTATTCCGACGCGAGCGGTGCACCTTCGGACGGGCATGATGCTGAGTCGTCCAGCGGTTCGTATCTGCGGCCCACGTCCCACGGCGTCGTCACTTTTCGAAGACGGCGAGAGAGTTTCCACTCAAAACTGAGTAGTTTGCTCCGGTTTCCACGAGCGCTGATGCGTTGTGGCCGTCGATAACTACGTTTAGGTTGTTAAGCACCCTTACAGGAGCGTCGTTGCGATACGTGGCGTCGGGAGAGTGGGAGCGCTTCAGCGTACCTGGAGGCTTTTTACTTCGGTCGTCTTCGGCGACGCTACCTCCAGGCGTTACCGCTGTTAGTTTTCCCGGTGACGCAGGGGAGACAGGCTCTCTCGGCGGGGTCGTGACGCTGGAGACGCTAAACGTCTTGGCGATGGTGGGCGGGATTCACGGCGGAGAGGTGGCGCTGAAGAGAGTGAACGTCGGAGGTATACCTCGAAGAAGCGAGGGCGTTCGCCGTACCTTGGGCGCGGGTTGTTTGGGTAAAACCCGCGCAGCCCCAGTTGTCGGCAAAGGCATCAACAGTAAATGTGGTCGGCTTCATTACAGTGAGAGCAGATGGGTCGTCGATCCGCTATCCTCCGTACGTCGGTTTTCTTTGACACCGGCTGTTTTCGGCGGTCGTACTGATGTTCGTCGTGGCGTCGGAGGTACGGCTGCGTTGGTGAGTCCCGTCGTGGTGCCACCGGGTAATGTTGAAAAGCTGGCGGCGGTCGTCGGACCATTGCGGCGCAGGTCAGCGTTGGCTCTTCGGGTGCGGCCGCGATAACAGGGGCATCTGGCAGAAACGCTCGCTGAACCTCGTCGCGAGCAACCTCGGCGATTGTGATTGAGTCCGGGCGCTCAGCAGTTGGGAGAAGCTTCTCAAGCTCCCCCGGAAGACTTCGCGGATGAGCTCACGAAATCCCCGAATGCTGTGCGCAAGGTTTCAAGGGGACGGCGAAACCGCACTGACGTCGGGTACCCTCTGGTAGTATCTGTCTCTGGCGAGAAGAGAACGCTCGATGTTGGAGGCTTCCGTGATGAAACCCTCTATGGTCGTAGGTGGGTTCCGCTCAAGGCCTCCAAAGATAGTCTCCTTCACAGCTCTCTTTAGAACCGTGAGCTTCTTTGCTTCGGGGGCATCAGGATCCGCGTGGTTTCCGAGTAGAAGAACATCTTCGACAAAGCTAACGACGCTAACATTAGGACCTTAAACCTTCGCTTGAAGAAGCCCTTCATCGGGATCTCTTCAGTGCTTGCTGGTGAATGTACCTCGGAGCTCAGCCTTGAGTTCGCCCCAGGCGGTGATCGATGCTTCGTGGTTTTCAAACCAGTTGCGTGCTGCTGCCTCCAAGGCGAAATAGACATTCTGAAAGCACTGTTCCGGTGTCCACCCGTTATGGTGGGCCACTCGTTCGTACTGCTTGACCCAGTTGTCGAGGTCTTCGTAGCTTTCACCGTGGAAGCGAGCCGGTGTCCGGGGTGGCGGTCATGTAAACGACGGTAGGTGCTGTTGTGGACTGCGTCGTTGATGTGGCCATCGTCGGTGTTGTCTGCGTTGTCCTTCCCGGTTGTAGCCCAAACTCAGGAGCTTGGTACTAAAGTCGGCGGTTGTCACGACACTCGGGTCCGCCAACAGAAGTTCGAAATCGAATGGGGCTTGCCGAGCGGGTTCTCGGAGGAGTATGCTTCACGGGTTGCATACCCAACACCCCCCCCCCCCCCCCCCCCCCAAAAAAAAAAAAGTCACGACTGACAATTGATGAAGTGACGATTAACTGAAGGAAACTAATTACGTTTAATGGGGTGAACTTGTGTCCAAAACAAAAAATAGAAGAAGGCTAGCGTCGCAGGCTTTGATAGCGGCGTAACAGCAGAATCGAGCGCTGGGGCGAGACTGAAACCAGCTCGCCACGCAGAGCACCTTTTGTACCCGCGGGCTTTCTGGCACATTCGGCGTGGAACGTTTGACACATAGAACATTTGTAATTCGATCAGACAAGAAGGTTCTCAAACTTAAGAGAGCGCCAGGTTGAAAGAATAAATAAGAGTCCGTTCCGTGGAATCCAACCTGGAGCCTCCGTCATGAGTAAAATAGCGCAAAACAGCAAGGAAGGAAGGACGAAGTAGACAGGAAGGGCGCTAAACTGACATTTATAAGTCTATAAAGGACGAGGAGAAAGAAGGTACTGATGTTATAGCATAAAAGAAAGAAAAGTACACCCTCAAAGTTGTTATACGTAAATATTATAAAATAAAATGTATGAAAATGTATGAGTAAAATAGCGCTGTTTTGCGCTATTTTACTCATGATGGACAACCAACAAGCCCGCCAGCTCATCTTGCTGGAGCCTCCGCTCGACAGCCAAGCACGGTAACCATTTGGCCACGCACGCGCTGGCTAGGTGACACTCGTGGCAATATTAGTAATCATTTTATAAATTCTAGAATAAATTAGTTTCTAAATTTTTTCCCCTCGTAAATCGAAATCTTCTTGTACAAGTCGGACAACCCTGTCCATAAGTTGAACAAGTCGCACGTTTTGGAAACGCAATGGGGACAGCGGCCGGGTATATCACTGAAGCGCGTGTTAAATCCCACCACACCCGTTTACATCGCTTCGCAGCGACAGTCTGCGGATGGCTCATTAAAAAATATTAACCCAGATAGCCCACTCGTACACGCCGCTTCGCGGCGCTCCACTGTCCCCTCGGAAAACTGCGTGACCCAAGTCGAACTTCGTCGAACTTTGCAAAAATGTCCAAGGTTCGCCAAACCTCGGGTGCGACAAAACTTCACGACACCCCTAATTATGTTCCTCTGCTGGGTGGCCAAACGTACAGAACCATCGTAGGAGATCTTTGCTCGCCGGGAATTTCGGAGGTCAGGGGTGGTGCATGGGGGCGACCTCGGATGATTGACGCGGTAACTACGAGATGGCGCGCACTTTTGAAAAGGAACTATTATGCCTCTTCAGTATTTCTTCCAACTCAGTCCTTGAGTTTATGTTAGGGTTGAGCAAGCAATATTATATTTAAGCCAAATGCATCTTTTACGAAATTCACAAAATCCTTTGTGGTGTCACTCCACTTGTTCTCTTTTGTCAACCGTGCTTTACGTTTATAAATTATGTTCCAATTAGCTCACCCGTGCGCTTTATTAAAACAATTCTCGTGTTTTCTTCAAATTAGGTTGTGAAAATAGCATATAGGTCTTGTACCTATTAGCCCTCCCGTCCATTTTATTAAAACAATTCTCGTGTTCCCATTAATTTGGACTGCATGAATACCGTGTTTATGGTCTGCCTTTGGTCAATTTGTCATTAAAGGTATATGATTTCAAGATTTCATGCTAGGAGCATATGTCCCTACCTGTCGCTGCGAGTTCCACAAGCGACTGCGTGTTATGCCAAGGTCGTACCTCAGAAGCAGTGCACAAAACAGGACAAACACCTTTTCCCCTGGCGCTCGCTCAAAGACCTTCGCCGCTCAACTGTCTTGTGGCGTCCTCTGTGGATCGGAAATACAACTATCGAAACGCCACTCTCCCCAGCTAGTTGATTTCACCACCAATCGATGGCGCCACAAAGTTTCTCGGGCCGAAAATCGCGCCCACAACTTCCGTCATTTCGCAAAGTTATCTGAGCTCCCATGAGCATGCTGTGAGTGACGTTACACGCGCTGCATGTGATGATGTCTGCGGCAATAATTATTCTAGGGGAAAAATGTCTTACAAGTAATATGTTTCACGTATTCTTTTCAATGCCAAATTTCAAACATTTACTTTGGATCATTTATACAGAAAAAATGAGCATATGAGACAGAAGTACTTACGTTTTTAGTATCGTTTTTGTCTTGCTGAGTAATTTAGCATAAGGTCTATAATTCGCCTAAGACTACAGCAGGACAAATAAAATTAGGTAACGCTTTACCTAGGAAAAAAATAATGCGCCGACCACCAAGCCAGGTATAATTGTACTGCGAAACATTTTTGTACTGCGTATAAACTTAAAGGAATGTCCGGTAAAAAACCGGACGTACTTAAGTTTTTGCGCTCGTTACGTCGAGGGAACTTTCATGTAGACAAACCTCATTTATATTTTGATATATGACCTCCCGTTATTAATGATACCTTTCATGAGCATGTGTATGAAACTGCACTTTGAATTTCGCTAGTGTCAATGGCTGACATCCGTAGCTGCTGCGTGACGTCACAAAACGCAAAGGTTTGTCGGATGGTCTGGATAACAAGCGTTTGTTGATAGGCGTCTTGTATTTTGTCTCAAATTACATATTCTCCTAGACTGTACCCTACTAAAATACGGTTCTTTTAATGCAGTTCGCAAGCGTCTGCAAAAAACGTCACGCCTTTAGCAGCGTATTTCTCGAAAACAGCTGTTAGCTTCGAGCAAACGTATGCCATTTCGCGCAAACACAACTGCGACGGCCACCGATCGAACTAGGAGCGCTTGCAAAGCAAATGATGCAGCTTTTGCCTCTGAAGTGGCATCTTGGTACAAATATCGGCGGATCCACTGGATCGGTATGAGGCTGCGGGTCCTTCCCTTGGAGGCGATGTCCGCGGCTCGAAGGCAAACGGCGAATCGTTCAAATGCATGTCGTCACTTGATTTGCACGAGCTTGGTGAACCGTAGCCATGCTCCATTTTCACATGCGGGTCAAACAAAATTTGGCTGCACGAGTGCTAAATACAACTTTTGGTATAGTTTCCAGATGGCCTAGCTGTTGGATTCGGTTTCGCTGCATAATCAAATTGATTGATCCGATTTGGACGAGGAGTAAGTGGACGTAGTTTAATATCGTTGGCACAGCATCACACCTTAGCTTACGAGCCTTCTGTCCGCTCAGAGCTCAGCTCGTAGCTCTCTTCTGTGAGATGATTGCTGCATATAAGCTGGCTCTCGACCATGACGGGAACCCAGTCCCTACGCACGGCGACGATACATTTTGCTCGTCGCTGCACGTCTTGCAGAAAAGTGTGAAACGTCGTGTCTTGGCTCGCATGTGCTGCCCGGTAGTTGTGGCACCCACAACTATCGGGCAGTGTTGCTAATTTTGTGTTCCTTTCATTTTTAATGCGAATAGCATTCTTTGGATACTTCACGCACTTTTCGTCTATGATCTATCTATCTATCTATTTATCTGGCTATCTAACCTCTTACGCCGCGGGTCGATAAATAAATAAAAAAGACCGGCGCCGGCGGGATTCGAACCGTTGACCCTTTGATCGGCAGGCAGACGCGCTAACCACAGAGCTATAAAGGCAGTCATTCACGGACTCTAAACACTTGTTTATATCTTTATCATCGCGCGCGTTCCATGCACGAGGGCTCATTCCGCTTTCGTGAGGCTTAGCACGGCCCCTAGCTCACCCTCTCCCGCGCTCGGGAGAGGGTGATGTAGCGGCCGTACTCAGCCTCACGAGAGCGGAATGAGCCCTCGTGCATGGAACCGCGCGCACCGGTAGCTGTGACAGCGCTGTAAAGCGCGTCCTATGGTAAAGATATAAACAACCGTTTAGAGTACCGTTGGTTGAGACTAGCTGAGACGCCAGAAAGTCTGGTCGGTACCATTTTGAGTGTTTGTGCGTATGGCGCGTGCTTTGCTCGCCTTCCTAAGTGACACAAACGCACGTGCTGGGCTGCGGAGATCGTGCGCAGGGCTGTGAAAGTGTCAACAAATTTAGAATCGCCTCAAGAGTGGGCTGGCGTATCTAGAGTGTGCCGGCCAACTGACGAACGCGCATAACTCCGCACCGTTTGATGCTATTCGCATTAACGTAGATAATCATTCCCAAAGGATGGGTTCTGCTGATTTTTTTCTTTTTTGTGCTGCGGAGTGTTTTCTTTTTGTCTTTTGTAACAACATGTATTCTATCTGGTCGCCTGGCCCCACATACAAGCAGAATGCTGCTTTTGTGGGCCAGCTCTTTATTTTGTATTACTTGATTTGAAAATAAAAATTGAATTGAATTGAATTGAAACCGCGCAACAAAAATCTCATCCATCCACGAAACAAGTCGAGCACAACAACAAAAACGGAGCACGCTGCGGCGTTCACTCGCAGGCAACGACGAGACGGAAATGCTCGCTTTGTCTTGTGTGACGTCAGAGCTTCAATGTTGCCAACGAAAGCCAGCGTTTACGCTAGAATGCGATTGAAGCAGTATAAATTCAATCACTCATGCGGAGGGGCATATAAAATTCAGATATTGCACGTACGATACGTCTCGAGGCAATAACAATAATATTCAATTGTTTTCTCGAATACAAAACTTGACCGGACAATCCCTTTAAGTTCTAGGCTAACGAATTTCATCAAAACTTTTGGCAGGCACAACTGAAGATATTCCAGAGTTTGTTATGTGCAGCAGATTTAAATTTATTCGCTTAACTGCATTTCAAAACATAAAAATATTTTTTGACCGGAGTTTCTTTGAAGCTTGCCAAGTCAAATGTTCGAGAAACATTTTCTATATAATTTTCCCACTTGTTAGGAAAGCTTCACAATATAATTGTTGACGGTGCTTGATCTGGTTACGCGCAATTTCTTGTATACGAAAAGAAACAAAATTCTACCAGCACAATCAAGGTATACGGACTTTGATTGAGCAGTGTGACAAAGATGTCACATTTGTTTTTCTTTCTTTTTTCAATCACTTTCAATTACTTTACGCTCCCGTCAGGGGCTTTGTGTTTTCCTCCCATTTCGGGTAAAAACCAACAGTAAGAAGCATAACATAGCCAAAAATTATAAAAGCGTTAATTTGAAATTAAGGAAGTGAGTTCAAAATATATTTCTGTGTATGCTCTTGGTGATCGCCACAATACCCTTTGTAATACTGAACAAATGACCTGCTTCTTGTTATTTTCCTTTCTCCGCCAAACAAAATACGTGCCTAATGTATCAAACGTTTTGTCGAAATCGCTGCCCAGATTGTTGTTCGAATATGATAGCTTTTTTCAGCGTCTTGTCCTATATAAATGCGGGTCAGACACGAATCCTTCTAACGACTCGTTGGAGAACGTCGCTAACACCAGTACCCCAAAGCGGTGCCTCACAGCGCGGGCATCCGATAACCCCAGTCGGTCGTGCACGCTGCAGGCCACGCCGAGCGAGTCGTTGAGAAAATGCTTCTGAAATTGCTTGTTTGCCAACAGGCGCTTTTTTATTCGCTCGTCATTGAGTCGTTCCGTTGCCGATGCTCGTGTCGCCTCCATGACGCCCCACTTGCGTTGTAGCCGGGGTTGCCTCCCTTCACGTTTCGCGAGACTTCTTTGCGGCATTCCGTATGCGTTGCAGCCGAAGTTGGCGTTCATCATACGTTTTCCGAGACGGATTCGTTTACTACGAATGAGACGCAATATAAAGTAAATGAATTCCACAGCATCGCAGGGCTGCAGCCTTGTGAACGTTACGCTGGACTTGGCAATCTAGCACAAAATAATTCACACCAAGCCTTTTTTTTTTATTGGGGAACCAATGGGACAAGGGAATATCGTCTCAAAACTCAGCTGCCTGGCTCACGCTCTACTGGGTCTTCACCTGTCATCGAGCATTCGCAACGTTCACGACCTATAGCGGTCGCGCGGGTGCCTATCAAAATGGCTGTCATCTGGAGAATCGTCGTAGAACAGCGGTACGAGGCGCGGTCTGCGACGCGTAAGTAATTCTAGTCTTGCTTTATACGAGCAGTATTATAACTTTATCTTTTCACGCCAAGAAGGTGTCGGCGAGCACCTTTATTGTGAAGCCGATCATCCAGGAGCTAGGGAGCTCGATTCTCCCACCACCATCTCTGAAAATTACAAATACTTTGTCTCGCCTACTCTTCATTGTCGAGCCAACACGGTCGTGGCTCGAGCAATGCAGAGCCGTAAATACGTTCACAAATAATTACCCATGCGCACAGTGGCATTCCACCACGTTTTATTACAGGTTTTGCGTATGAAGCACATTCATGCTGCATATGCAACCCGCATAACCTGGTAATTCGCGGTTGTCCCTCGACGTATTAGTCTCCGCAATGCAACCAAACGTAGTGCAAAGCTTCAATTCCGCGTGATTATGCTCGTCGCTCGAGGAAAGTCGTCCCGCGCGTGTTCCAAAAGGGCAGCCTTAGGCGCGCCTAAGAAGGCCAGCTCGGGACGGCGGCTCAACGAGCGATGGCCGACGAAATAATTAAAAGGGGACGGCATAAATCTGGTCTAATTACGGCGGCATCATAATGGGCGCTGCTTTTGTACGGCGTCCGACACCACCGACGATGCTGAATAGAGCAGGCCGCCCGGGGGTTGTGCGCCATTTGCATAACTGCGCCCGCGGAGGTTCTTTTTACGGCCAACTGTAAATACCGAGGCGTCCCACTGCTCATCACTGCGCTATCCACACCGGGGACCCTGACAGCGCAGTGGAGGCTGCGCAAACTCACTGGACCAATCAAATGCGGCGGTACAGACACCCGACTACGGTCACGGCTTTAACCTACACGCGAATAGTGCGATCACGTGACGCAGTGGTGAGCTTCAGTTGACCCAGTAGCTGTCTGGCCCGCGGTGAATACTGTCAGCCTCGGTGCTCCAAGAAAAAGGTGTAGGGCACGTTAGTGCACGTGCATTCACTAAGCCTCGTTCCGTCTTACGGTGGAGCGAAGTTATCACGGCGAACTGCTCGAGCTGCCAGAAGCGCTGCAGGTGACATGCGATGGAATGCAGTGCATGGCGTCTTGAGCAGAAGGTCACGTGTGGAGTTCGTGTGTTCTGATTGGTTCGGTTCGCTCGCTACTTCTTCTCCGCTCCACTTCGATGTGAAAAAAAGTATAAGTGTAGGGCGGTCCTTTGTTTGCTCGAGGCGCGCATTCAATAACGATGTGAGTCTGCTCCGGGTAACAAGAAAAAGACAATGCGCTGGATGTGGATGCCACGCAATCTGCGATTTCTCCTCTGTAATGAAACGCAGCAAGCGACGGCTCATGCGACGGTGGACCGAAACATAACTAAAATACGGCCGACTTTTCTTAACGCGCATTTTCTCCCGTAAAGCTTACGTGGAAATTTCAGCTTCGCATACATAGAGAATACATCGCAGTTTCTTTTGGATACCGTCATCGTTCTGCGTCGGGCGGTCGCACTGCCACTACGAGAGGCTCGTTGGATATACCGCACATCCTGCAATGGTGCAGAATAGTGTAGGGGCTGTACTACCGGTCGTATCACAATACCAGAGGTAAACAATTATGCGCCGGTGCAGATAAATTAAACGTACCTGCATTGGATCACGACACTATAGGGCGTGAAATTAAAAGGCCTTTGAAATGCGCGTAAAATATAAAAGGTCTATTAAAGTTTCAGGATAATACGGTAGGCTAAAAGCACATAACTTAAGTTTTTCTAAAAAGAAATCTACAGAAAAAAATTTAAATGTGATGAGCCTCTCTGCTACCTGTCATTTGCTAAAGCATGACATCATGGTTAACTTCAAGTCGAGATAAAAAAATATACACAAAAAGAAAAATTTAAGGATCTACATTCAAACTTGCATAACTTTTTTAGTCTGACAAGCTCTTCAGGTTCCCTCTAAGACTTAGCTTCAAAGTAGGAGAGAAGAGTCGTAAAAAAAACAAGAGTATACAAAGTGTTCTTCACGTCTTCCCACAGTTTTGCGGCAAACCTAATTTTTGACACAATCAAAAGGTTTTCCCCATAACAGACAAAGTTTGGCCACTGAAGGTGTGTTACATTCGTCTAGTCTAACACATGTGCAACGAGTGAATGGTCTCCCTTCAGATGCGGTTGGCTAGAGTCGTCAAAAGGGACACTACTATACCCGTTTTTCACCTCAAGAAAACAGTAAGTTTTCCGCATTGTTCATACGCCGCACGAAATAGTTCTCGCCAGATTTGGTTGTCTGAGGCACATACGATGCTTTTTGCGTTTGAAACGTGTACTCCTTGGTAAGATAACGTGTATCCAATCCAAAATGCTACTAAATATATCTTAAATCTCCACCTAAAGGTGAAAATTAGCAATCATCCGCGAGAAGCCGGACTTTTTTTCCTACGGTTCTTGAGTTGAAAGCAGGAATAGTTCCGCTGGAGAACAGCTGCTCACCACCTGCAATCCTTAATATGTAAAGACACTTCAGTTCCACACATCCTTAGGGTAGGATTTGCGACTTGTCATACGGGATGCCATCTGAAGTGCCGCCAAGCCATGGCTGTTTTGGATCGACGAACAGCCCTTCACTCCACAGGTGGATGTCACGGCCCTCGCTCTTTGAGACTTCGTAGAGTTGGAGCGCCTTGGGCTCATTGACGATGCCATTCCTAAAAAATGTACATACACGAGGCGGAAAAGTTTAAAATCAAAAATGTAAAATGCTTTTTCTAAACTCCGAGCTTGGGCAACAAGTTACTAGCAAAAACAAACTCTACAGGAGCGTTGCTTTTTTCTTGTCAATCATGGAAAGCTTTAGAATAAAAAGCCTAGGCAGCGACAGTACTACTGCATGGGGGTCTTCCTATTTAAAGAAAATTATGAAGACAATTTTCCAGCCACTTAAAGTGGTGGCAGGATTTTCTGGGCGGAAGACAAGCCAAAAGGTAACAAGAGTCCTTGACTCAGTACCTGAGATTTCAGGTTACAAGCAAGCAATGCTTCTTTCTATCTTTAATCTATTACAGCGGTAATTTGCTGCAAAAGCTGCATCATTTATGATTTTAGCAAGGAGGTCTGCATGAGATGAGGGAGTTTAAGTAACCCTTCCGATACCGCTACCGAAGGCTACCACCATCCCGTGCAGGCGCGAGCTGAAGAGCATGCTTCAAAGCCAAGCTCAAACTTACGGTAGCGCGGTTGCTGGAGTGACGGTAGCGGTATGCTAAAGCTCTCTATTATTTACTTGAATTTTCATATCTAGACCCTGTTTATTTTAAATTATAGAGCAGCTGGTGCTACGAGCCATGCCAGCCAATCCAGCACGGCTAGAGTGTCCCATGGGACAGCGCTCTGCACGTCACCGTAGAGGGTCCAATGTCACCTGTCACTTTCTCGGCGTCGTATTTGTTGGATTTGCTTGTAGCGTCCACTACGGTCCATTTTAAGGCAAAATGAAGTGTAGCTTTTGGAATGTTGCTCTCACCGAACAGCGGGAATTCTTGACAAATTCTTTGGTGACGTCAGGCTCACAAGTTCTTCCTCTGTCCACCGACCGTGGCCAATCACGGTGCTGAAGTTGGATGCCGTGAGCTGGTGCTATCTTGCTTAGAGCCAAGTTGCGCTGTTGCGCTGCCTTCGAAAGTTTTTCTCCAATGCCCGTGCTTTCAGTGGTGATAGACATTAATTTTGGATCAGTCTTCCACTACTTTGTGGATCACCACGTCACGGTAACATCGATCCATGGTCTGCCTTTCTTTTTTTCTTTTTAGGTATAATCACCGGGTGTCCAAAATGCCAGTTCCGCATTGCCGAATCAGGGAAAGGACATTGAGTATTACCGAACGTGGTGCAAAAGTAGAACAAATATCTGCACGAATGCCATTTGTCAAAAGGGCTCCTTTAGCATCGTCACTACTCTGGAAGCACGCCACAGGCTGCACATTCGTGGGAGCTCCCCCAACGACCGTTGAGTGACGCGACGAGGGGAAGATGCTTTTGCTCAGTCGTTTGCGTTCCTTTTGTAGAAAACTGTTTAATGTCTTTGCTCCAGCAAAGTTGCCAACTAAAATGAAACATGATGATGTGTACGGGCATAGCCTCCTCTCTACTGACAAAGCCTGGCAGGTCGCCGTGAGACGCGGCCGCCGAAAGTGAAAAGGTAGAGCGGCAGACAACGTGTGGGAGGGGAGTCTGGGGTGCCTACATGTCTGTCTGTCTCTGGGTGAAGACATTCCTTGTTGCCCTGAATGTGCCAGCGCGTGACGCTCTCGCGCACTCGGTGCGTGACTTGGGTGGTAAAATGGCGTCTATGCCTTAGCCAAAGCTACGCGCTCGAGCTGAGTGACACCGGACTGCGCGCACTTCAAAATGCATAAAAACACGATTGGGCGGAAAAATGGCTCAGATGTCACTACTCAAGCAAATGCGCGCGTGTGTATGAAGGCGCTCTATACTCTGTTTCATACTTAGCTTGTAACGCTGTCAAAGCTACTGGCGCGAGCTCGTGGCTTCATCTATGGTTTTGTTTGCGCGAGAACGCGTGCAAATGATCAAAGAGATCAAGCCGCATGCTCGCGCCACTAGCTTTGACAGCCTTGCATACTAAGTATGCAAGGCTGTCAAAGGCTCCCTACGGGAGCCAGAGTTGCGCATCTGTTTTCCACGTGCCGCCGCGCCGCTATTCGCCGAGATACGATCACGTGAGGAGCCGGATCAAGTGCCGTGCAGGAAAGTAGAAGTTGCACGCGCGCCCCGCCTTACGTACCCCTGCTTTTGAGCACGCCGCGCGCCTCAAACGCGCGAAGCCGCTACTCGCCGAATTCCGTCACGTGAGGAGCAGGATCAACATGCTGTGCAGGAAAGACGGCGCTACGGGGTTGAATGCGCAACTCGGGGTCCCCTTAGGGAGCCTATACAGGAACTCTAAGGGAGTCATGTAACGGGCGCCCCGCTGCGGCGAGACGCCGAAACGCACTTTTCCAGAGCGATAGAATGTCTGCTCGTGCTCCTTGCGTTCCTCGCGCGGGTTCACCGCGGGTTGTGTGGATATTTAGACAGCGTGTAGTTGGTCAACCATTTCAAAGTTGCGACGAGTCACTCGCTGTAGATGAGAAATTTAGCCAGCGCAATACAGCCACTAGCCCTGTGGTCTTTAACGTGCACCACGCAGTAGTGATACACGACCGCACGGCGGTACGATGCTCATTCAGATTGAAACGGGCAGGGGTGGGGATTGAACCCAGGATCTCTGGGTTCTGCGGCGCGAGTTTTCGCTCCACGTACAGCCTACTCGTCCACCAATCCCCCGCTGCAAAAGCAGTGCGCTCACTTCCCCGAGAAATGCTCTGAGCTTCCAGATCCTCGCGCTCCAAATCTGCGATCGGGCGTTCTATGGCTCCGTCGTCAAACTACCAGGCTTTGTGAGTATAGAGGAGGCTATGGTTTGGGATACCACACAAAAGTGGTAAAACCATGCATTCATAGATTCATGAATTTAAGTAATGTTCCTAGCGTGCCAGAGCACAAAGAAAGTGAAGACATTGAACGCAAACCTCTAAGATGCGTCCTGATTTTGTGTTGACACGTTCCGGAACCCGCTACTCATGACTTTCGAGATATGGCACCATCTCTTCCACCGGCCGCTCCATAGAAAACTTGGCCGGCGCCTCCAGCTCGTGACACAGCAGGACAAAAAACCTAAAGGGCAAGAGTGGCTGCAGGTACGCAAGTGGAGAGCCAACCAACACCTCGCCGCACTTTGAAGTACATGCTTGTGCACGGTCTGCTGACGCCAACACTGTTACCAGTGACGTCGATCCACCCAGTTATTGCAACCTGCCTGCATATAGCAGAGCAGCACTATTTTTATTTTGTGCGACGTTCCACTCTTTAGCTTTGCTCATGTTCAGTCGACATGATATCGGAACATCTTGATGGCCTTCCCCAAATCTCCGCCAACCCACGGCCTGTATACTCGTGCCTTTGATGGGTTAGCTCCTGGGTCTCCTCCACTGCTGCGATAGATCTGTACATGATGGGTGTGCTGGGGTCTCAGTGAACCCTTTCTCTTCGAGCAAGATGACTATCTTCAGGACAGCTTGAAGGTGGCTGCAAGCTTGTTTTCCTGCTAAGCATTCACAGTAGCTATGGATGAGCTGACCGTCTTTGTTTACGGCTGCAGACGCAGCGTATGGCGCTTGTGTTTTTACAGCGAAGCTGTTATGCGCTAGGATCTGTGAAAAGATGCGTCCACGGATGTTGACAGAAAAAACTCCCCTTTCGTCGTGACAAGTATAAATAAATAATAATAAAAAGAGGGGGCGACCAGTGTGAGTCAGCCTTCCTTGGCATTATTAGATAGTGAGGTCCTGATCCATTGTTATCATCTCCAGGCATCCTCCTAGAGGTCGTCTTAGAAGTCATCCTTGAGGTTGTTCGAGAGGTTGTCCTAGGCGTCGTCCTCTAGGCGTCGTCCTCGAGGTCGTCCTAGAAGTCGTCCTCGAGGTCGTCCGAGAAGTCGTCCTTGGGGTTGTCTGAGAGGTCGTCCTTGAGGTTGTCCGAGAGGTCGTCCTCTAGGCGTCGTTTTCGAGGTCGTCCTTGAGGTCGTTCTAAACATCGTCCTCGAGGTCGTCCTAAACAACGTCCTCGAGGGCGTTCTCGAGGTTGTCCTAGAAGTCGTCCTTGAGGTCGTCCGAGAGGTCATCCTAGGCGTCGTGCTCTAGGCGTCGTCCTCGAGGTCGTCCAAGAAGTTGTCCTTGTGGTCGTCCCAGACGTCGTCCTCTAGGCATCGACCTAGACGTCGTAAAAATAACAGCTTCGCTGGTCCTCCATC
This sequence comes from Ixodes ricinus, assembly GCA_037355805.1. Taxonomy (NCBI): domain Eukaryota; kingdom Metazoa; phylum Arthropoda; class Arachnida; order Ixodida; family Ixodidae; genus Ixodes; species Ixodes ricinus. Next base: position 15,772 of record JAZHYW010037245.1, read on the forward strand.
TTCACGTGAAGTGGAAGGGCTCCACATCTTTTTTAATGCGGAAGTGTTTACTATCCCATGGAGAGAAAAGGCGTTCTCAGCGTTTGAAGCCGCGCCAGACGGCACCTAAATTTTACTGTTTAATGGAGCGAAGCCTGTAGTCTGTAGTAGCGAATTGATTGACTCCGTGTCACGCATGCCCCGTGACTCGCGCTCGGCCGCCGCTTTCGTGTCACGCGTTGCCGGGCCTGCGGCCGCTTGTGCTCCACTCAGCGTTGGGTAACGGGGGGGGGGGCGCCTGAAGAATCTATATCGTCGACGGCCGCAACCTCGGCAGTAGCGAAACCTGGCCATCCACGTCAGTACACTGCAGACAAATTAAGAGAGGAAAAACGATATTCATGCTTTCGCATTCGCAGCATATAAACAATTAAATGTCCTCGGAATTTTTTTTTCTTTTTTTTTTTTTGGGGGGGGTAGTTATTTTTTGTCTAGGAAGATTTTGGAGTCCCTTTAAGTGGCAAAGATTCCTATAAGATTGTGTACTCAACCTTTGCTTTTGTAACGCTTTCAACTGAAACACGGCACCATTTCACGCGGAACAGGACGAAAAATGAAATATCGTACTTGTGTTAGACGTATGCGTGAAGAACAGTGTGCCAGTTTAAAAGCTGCCACATAGCCGTGCTTGTGAATTGCTAAATGGCTCAATTTCCCGATATGACTGGGCCTTTTCGGCAGCGCGATACAAAGCCGAGTGCCGGCCTTCGCCAAAGCGCTTCGTTTCGCTAGTATTCACGCGTGTCTACCAGCAAATATCTTGTAACACGGCTCACAGAGCAAGATCAGATGTCAACGGTCTGCCATTGGTGCTCGTAAAACGGCTCACAGATCATACACCAATGGCCTGTCCTAGGAGCCAATACACAAAAGGCCGCCCAATGTAAGACACACATGACAATGCTATCAAGTTGCTCTTAAGATACGCACTACAAGCATAAAAAACTCGTAACCACTGACTTTTATTGCTTGTAGCTGGCGCATACCGTAGACATGACAACAAACCTTCCGATGAGTAGCTTGTAGCTTCGCCGAGGGCCCTTTGCGTTCCGAAGACTGACACAACGCCAGTAAGGTCCGGCGTTCATATCTGCGGCAGGCGAGCCAAGTCATTCATCCATCCCGTCGTGGAGCAGACGGCGTCGCTCATGACAAGGCACAAATCACGACTGGTCATAGCACAGATAGGCAAACAAAAACACGATTTTCTAGCTCAGTGGTTCTCAAACAGCGGTAAGCGGACCCTTTTGGGGTCCGCGAAGCACAACCTCGTCAGTAAACCCGGCAGTAAATGTTGTATTTTTTCAGATTGAGAAGAGACGTTCAAATTTTCGGGTCACTTTTCTCGTGTATATGTCAATAAAGAAATCTACCTCACACTAGCACTTAGTCATTTCCACTTATTAAATCACTATCATAATGAACTTATACTTTTCCGTCCCCTCACCACGAACGGGGTCCTCTATCATTTCCGCCGATCCACAAAGGGTCCGCGAGACGTCAATGACTGAGAACCACTGCTCTAGCTGTTCAGCATGGAGAAAGCTGACCTAAACATGGCAATTTCACTTCCATGGTGCTGTGTAAACCGAAACTGATGAAACGCCCGCCGTCAGGAGGAGCATTTGTGAATGGGGTGTATCGGAAACGTTCCTATCTAACTCCATTAAGGTAAAAAGTGTTGTGTGATCCTTGAGTCTGTGTGAGGATACGACAGAGGGATCATGCTGTGGGTCGCAATTAACTGCCCGCGGGGTCGCATGCCGCGGGTTGCCGACCTCTGGTCAAGACGATAAAAAAGTAGCAAATGAACCAACATGTCACCTTGAACTTCAAATGGCGGGCAGGTTTAAAAAAAAAACTGTTTTCTGCAGCTTGCGCGCATACCAAGTAGAAAAAGGAGATCAGTGGTTCATGTGTGTTAGATGCGTTGCTATTGAGACAAACGTTGCTCTCTGGTTCCGTGTGCAGGTGACTTATAACCGTAACCATATTGTCGTATATGAATACAAATTGAAAGCGGCCTTAATCTTGAATGCATAAAATGCAGTGTTTAGAAGCGATTTTTTTTTTCAAATGTTTAGAAGACATTAAACAGTCGTTCTGGGAGTGAGGAACACATATTTTAGGGAAGTTTCTGGAAAACTGATTGGGTGTGTCACATGACGTATATTTCTCCGTTAAATTTATCGGGAACACCGAATTGGTGTTTCAAATGTCAAGAGCCCTGCGCGGATAACCGTTTTATCATCCGTGTTTGATACGCATTCGCAGATTTTGTATCCGCACCCGAACCGCAACCGGTAGATTCTAAAGCGCATCTGAGCGGCAAACCACTCAGATGCTTGATTTTATTATAATAAAATCCAGCGTGATCTAGAAAAACAGAACACATCTTGATGGTACATTATAAGCCATTTACTTATATTTGTACAAAAAGACTCGAGTCAGAATACGGTGAAAGCATTTTATCGTATTCTGTTTTATCGTATTTATATTATAAGCGATTATCCTGGCAGAGACACTTTGCGTCGATGGAAAGATAACCGCAGTTATGAGATTGTCCTGGGAGTCTGCGACAATGTGCCCGAAATATTCGCTATCTTTTTTTTTTTTTTTACTTTTTAACATTTGTTTTAGGCAAACGCGTATTTACTAAAGTAGAAAATTAACAAAGGGCGCAATAAGACCGTTGCGTCATTTATACGCTATAAGACGCGAGTACACCACTGGGAAAATCTCACAGTATTCAATAATGGCAGCACCTCCCATCGGTTTCAGTTTTATACACGAACCTGCAACTGCGTGCTCTGAACCACTAACTAAGCAACAGATCGCCAAGTCTTGAGAGAAAACAACATAATAAGTACATACGCCCGGAGGGAAGGAGCTGCTTCTACTTTCTTCTGGCTTGTAATATTTGGGATTTTCTTTGCCCCGAAAACGTTTTCCACTCTTTTCCTGCCGAACAAGAAGAGGCTTTCCTGGGATGATTGATGCCCATGCACTCTTTACTTCTTCTAGGGACAACATTTATGCCAAGATAAAACGCCCTAAAGGGATCTTTGGTAAGAATCAGGTCTTTTATTTAGCGTAAAGACGAAATTTCTCCCCGACTGGAACTTTATGTTTTTCTCAGAAAGTAATTTGCTTTAACAAAACATTCGATAATGCGCTTCATAGTATAACTCACTTGTTACCTCTGCAATTTGCAGTCATGTACGTTCATAGGCCGCCTCGGCAAGAATGTAGATCCGGACACGCGGATATCCGCATCCGATCCGCATCCGCAGCCTCTGGCTTCCGCATCCACTCAGCAATCCGCCAAATATTTCATTTTTGTCCGCATCCTGGAGTTGACTGCGGATATCCGCGGGAAATCCTCGGATATGCAGGGCTCTACACATGACCAAGGCAGGGGAGGAAAGCATGGGAGAATTGGAGAGAAATAGGGAGAGAGAGAGAGGGAGAGAAAGGTGAAGGAAAAGGGGAGGGGCAGATGTAGGTGGGGAGTGAGGTAAGAGGAAGGTGGAGTGAATGGAGGAGAAGCAGATGGGAAGGACACCCCAATAGGCGATGAGATAAGTAAAAAAGAGAGGGGGAAGAGAGGGGAGGAATGGGGAGAGGGGATTGGTATGTCACGTGACGTATATTTACCCGCTAAATTTAGCGGGGAAACTGGGTTGGTGGGTCAGATGACGTTAATTTTGCCCGGGATATCTAGTGGGTAAACTGAATGGGTGAATTCGTGACGTTACGTCATTTTCCCCGCTAAATGTAGCGGGGAAGCTGAATTGACGTATAAGTCACCTGATGGTAATTTCCCCACTTCGTGTATAGGTCACGCGATGCTAGGTCACGTGACCTATACTTGGTCACGTAACGTCTTGTGACGTCAGTTTCCCTGCTAAATTTAGCGGATAATTCAATTCAATTCAATGCAAAAGCTTCATTTTACAGATATACACTGGTGGAAGCCCAACAAAAAAAAGCTGCTAAAAAGACGGGGTCTGGGGTATCATACAGTCTCAGCAACAACTTCGTAAGAGAAAAAAAAATCTTACATATTTTACATGTCACACGGAATAATGACACACTAACAAATCAACAAATTGGATCCGAGACGAAACAAATTGTTTTCAGGTTTAAACGAAATCTGCATAAAGGTCTGTGATAGAAAGCATAAAAAGATTGTTATTTTGAATATGACATTTATTTAAAGTGACGAAATGCTATGGTGAAAAAATTTAAAATTTTAATTTGTACGATTACGAGGGACCAACCCTGTCTCCGGATAACGTGTATTGATAGTGCTCTTATGTTCAGAAAATGTCCGAGATACGGTTCGAAACTTCCACTCGTCCAAGGGATGAAAAACAAATTGAATAAAACAAGCGATACTCAAAAATAATTTGTAGGTGAATTACTTTGTAATTATTAAGTAAAGATTATGAATGATAATTATACGGAACATCCCTTACATAACGTGATTTTGTTTTCGAGTAGAAGAATGTTATTGAAGTTGTGTTTTGGTACTTGTACCCCAAACCAGGTGACAATATTTCAAATGGGAATTAAACGAGACATATTAAATGTTTAATTTAATATTAACCGGTAGGAAGCTACGGCACCTAGCGGCAACGCCAACGGCATGAGAAAGCTTTTTTGTTAGGTATTCAATATGGTAGTTCCAAGTCATGCGTTCAGAAAAGTATGCGCTCAGAGTTTTCTGTTCGCGCACGAAATTCAATTAATGCGGCTTCAAGGTTTAGAGGATTCGTTATGCCAACTAATTCATTGACAGGTCCAAATAAAACTGCTTTGGTTTTTAATGTGTTAATTTATCAGTAAATAAATTCTAACCATAAGAAAAATGTGTTTTAAACTACGTTTGCCATTCTGATAAATTCATCAGCAACAATTCTGGAGCAAAGAAGACTGTTATCGTCTGTATAAATTATAAATTGAGTTTGATAGGTACTATTTACTGCATAATTTATGTAAGCATTAAATAATAAAGGTCCTAGGATGCTGCCTAGTGAAACGCCACACACAATTTTCGAGGACTGCGAGTGCTGACCATCGATCATTACCCTTTGTTGACGGTTCTCTAGGTATGATTTAAACTGTGAAATTGGAATACCGTGAACACCTTAATTATATAACTTTGCAAGTACCGGTGTGTGATTAAGGTAATCAAAATCTTTGCTGATGGAAAAGAACAGCAAGTTTTAGTAGTCACTTTTTAATATTTTATAGTATAATTTATTTATATTTTATTTTTTAATAACAAGACCGATTTTCTAGATTTTGCTTTTTTGGAAGTCAAACTGAACCTCTGCCAGCACAAAAGGTTTTGTGAAAAAGTCTTTGAGGCGCTTAAAAATAAGTTTTTGAAGTTCCTTAGAAGAAATGGGAAGAACAGATTGGTCTATAATTGTCCAACATAATTTTATGCCCTCCTTTGTAAATAAGTAATACTTCAGCCAGCTTCATATTTTAAGTAAACTTACCGGAAGCTAAAGACAAGTTAAATATTAGTAATAAGCATGGTGCATAATATGTAGGACAAATTTGATAGGTTTGATTTGAAATCCATCAATGTCACAGCTCTCAGTATTCTTTGAACCACTGAAAATATTAAATATTCCTTGCTCGTTTATAGGGTTTAAAACAAAAAAGGCTGTCATTCACCTCGCGAACAAACGACAGCACACTGTCACTTTGCGGTTTAGTTATTACTTTTATTAAAGATTCATTAAAGAGTTTTGCCAGAGGGCCTCCAGATACAGTTTGGTCATTTGCAACTAGGTCAACCATTTGTTTTGAAACTGTTCCGCAGTTCAGAGCTTCGTTGACGTTGTTCCACATAATGCCAGGCAGTTGTTTATCGACGTCTTTAAATATTTCTTTGTAGTACAAAGACTTTGATTTCCTTAATTCGGAGGTTAGCTCGTTCAGGAATTTCTTACGTGTAACCAGTTTGTTTAGATTGCGTGACCTTAAAAACTCCTTGTATTTTTTCCTTTTTGTCTGTTTATCATTTTAGTATGTATTGGAGTGACTCAAGGCTTTCTAAGTCTTTTGGATGAAGTGACTGTTACTTTTGGAAAATGCACACTGTAAAATGTCTTAAATGTTTTATTAAATGCATTACTTCCGTGATCAACATCTAGATGCGAGTAAAGAAAGTTCTAATTTTGGCTAATAACAGCACTTGCAAATACGAAAATAAGACAATTTGGAATGTTCTGAAATCTGATTGTATTTTTATTATCTACCCGTTTCTTTGTATCGGGGTTGTGAAAAAATAAAAATAATGGATTGTGATCGCTCACGTCACAACTTACGCTCCCAGCTACGTTAAAATTTGCACAAACATTGATAACACAAAGTTCGATGGCATTTGATGTTGATAAAGTGACTCTAGTAGACACGTAATAACGTTTTGAAACCCGATGGAGTTTAGCGTAGTTGTCAGTAGTCAAGTCTGAGCCGAAGCTTCAAGTATATTAACGTTAAAGTCGCCTCCAAGAATTAAGTTATGCATATTAAAAAACACAAATTCTAAGAACTGATAAAGAAAAAACAAAGTTTTCAAAATTTGGTGCTGGTCGGTGGTATAGGACAGAAAAAAATAGTTTTGCTTAGGTTAATACCTCGTAGTCGATAGTAAGTTTGGAATAAGTATCTACTGATCAGCGTGAATGTATTTTTTATGTATATTGACACTCCGCCACCGCGTTTATTAGTGCGATGTAAAAGATAAGGCTCATACCCTTCTAGATTGTATAGGTCGCCATTTTGTTGACACCAAGTTTCAGTAAGCATAATTACATAAAATGATGTACAAAATTCATTAAAAAGTAAAACAATTTCATCAAATTTATTTTTTACAGATTATGCGTTTAGGTAAAATACCGCCACACCTAGGATTGCAAGACTTCAACAAGAAAGCGCGGATACTAGAAATAGCAATGGCTCTTACAAGCTTAGAGTGTGCGAAATCATACACAAATAGAAATAGGAATGACAAGGTTGATTTTATTAGGAAATCGAGCAAGTACGTGTAAGTGTGTGTCAGCTTGATGGGGAGGAATGTGTTATCGGGTTGATTGTTTTTGTGTCTATCCTGTTCATTTTATGGTTACTTGCTGTACCGTGCAGAAGAACATTTTGCAGTTATAAATCAGCGCTGTGTCTGTGTTCTCCTTGCACTGGTCCCCCGTCCTTCGACGCTCTTTTAATACCATTTCAACAGAACACATTAATTTGTATATTTATACATCTTTCAGATAAATGTGCTCATACCCTGAAGTAATAAAGGCGTTGTCATAGTTTTAGGATTGAACAGCTTTCCTATTTTTAATTGATTATTTCGTAGCTCTATAAACCGGCGACGCAAAGGCGGAAGGTCGTTCTTGCATCAATCTTCTTTTCACTGTTCCGGCGATATCAAAGGTAGAAAATGCCCTTCACTTCCTCTGATCAATAGGGCCCGCGGGCGCAATTATTTAAAAATTAATTAAACATTAGGTGAGCTCACTTACTACGCTGCAAGCTTCCACGTTGAGATGTGGAAAATGACTCATATAGATACCGGCATAAAACAAGGACAAAGAAGTGGATATCTTCAAGACTCCGTAAAACAGGCGAGAGCAAAAAAAGCATACACACGGAGCGCTTAGTTAATTAACGGAAACCTTAAATTGGGCACGGCACAGAAATCAATTCTAAAAACGTGTTCCGTTCTATACGCCGCCATTCGTATTTGTTTTTCTTTCTTTCTTTCTTTTTTCGTATTCGATCACTCAAAGTCCGATGAAGCGTTGGAATGTTGGAGCAGTGTCTCTGTTTCCATTACGGTGTAGCTTGGACTAAGCACCGAAATTGAAACGCAGGGATTAATTACGTCCACGGCTCGTGCTGCCGAGCCAGGAAAAGCCCCTTATCGGCAAGCAAAAATTTTCGCCCAATGAAATATGTCTCGCCGAAGACACGAGCTGAACACAGTCCGAAATTAACAGTTCGCGGTCGTTCTGCTGTGCTCGGTGCTCTTCCCGAAGCATTTCAGCCGTTTTAGTCGGCAGTACCGCGTTGAAAGGAAGAACTCTTTAAGTGTAAAGGCGCTTGATTTGAATTCCAACATACTGTTTTCTAAGGGGTGTGAGAATTGGACGAGTGCTGTATTTATCAGGCTTGGGGACATTAGATAAGGGGAGTATCATCAAGGTATTTTGATTAATTAACTAAAATTTGTTATCTAAATTTTTAATATTTTGATTTAGGGGTTAGGTTGTAATTGGAGTATTGACGGCGACTACTATAGGAGGCGAAACCTATTTCTAAAAGAAATTGCAAGAGGACAACAGTTTTTCTAAATATTAATCGATCATCGTTCTTGTTTTTAGCTCGATTTAAACAATTCGCGCAAAAAGAGTGCCACAAGCTCTACCCCCAATGGCATTTAGAAGACTGACGTCGTCATTTTAGTCACGTCGTTACTTCTGTCGTCGGCGCACCCACGAAGGACGTATTGCCGAGATATTGAACACATGATTGAAAAGACTGTGTTACTCTTCCAGGTGTCATCGTGGGAAGGACTTATGGCGCTTTGTTTTTGTGCTAATTTTTAAATCGGGAAAAAAAACACGAAAATGTGTTGAGTCAAGTACAAAACGAGCGTGTTGGTAACGGTAATTAAACACGAGGAAGATATATAGAAAGGGAGATGGACAGCAATGACATCCAACTAGCAACAACGTTGATTGGCCCGAAGTTTGCATATATAGGCGAAGGAGGGGAGGGTGAAAGACGCCACAGTGGAGGGGGGAAAAGCAATGGGAGAAGGGGTAGAAGCAAGAGGTGAAGGACGATCCCGTGGGGGTGACATCTAATTGCTTAGAGCCGCGGAAACGAGGGACGTCAGCTCTGACCACAAGATGTTTATCTCCCTCCTGGATAAGCCTATGGAGGGGGGTCAGAAGTTGTTTTGACTGTGGGTGCATGGCGAATGCCTCCATAATCTCTCGTCCGTATCTTGAGGCGTGACCCCCAATCCTGGTGGTCGAGGAAAGATCGCCACGTTTCCGCTGCTCCAGGCGATCAGATGTCACCCTCGCGGGATCGTCCTTCACCTCTTGCCTCTATCCCCCTCTCCCATCGCTTTCCCCCCTTCCACTGTCGTGTCTTTCAACCTCCCCTCCTTCACCTATATATGCAAACTTCGGGTCAATAAATGTTATTGCTAGTTGGAAGTCATTGTTGTTCTTACCGCCTTTCTATGTATCTTCCTCATGTTTAATTGTGTTAAATTATACGCAAAAGAAAACTTTGAAAAACTTTACATTTTTGCAAATTTTCAAATTGGTTTGACCTCTAATAGTAATTGCCGCCAATACTGCAATTCTAACATAACTCCTAAACCCAATAATTAAAAACTTAATTACCAGATTATAGTTCGTTAGCCAACCTGCTAGTGACGCCTTTTCTCTTCATCTAATATCCGCCGAGCCTGATAAATACATGCTGAAGACAGACCTTGTCGACATCTCACCCTTTAAAAAAAAAAAACATTTGTTCGAATAAAAATGAAGTGTTTAATGTATACAAAAAAAAATTAATGTTGTTTTGTTTTGTGCTTTGTAAAATTATTATTTCACACGCGCCGAACATACAGTGTCTATTAAAATGCAGTGCCACCGCTCCGAACCAGAGGAGAAAGCTTAAGAATTAACCGACATGTTGTTCAAAAGTTATGTTCTAAAAATTTAATAGTAGTAGTTGTTGATGACGTTCCTCTTTTTGTAATTGTGGGTTCCGACGGTCGCCATTTTTCATTGAAAATGTTTAAAATTTTCTAACCTTTTTAAGGAGATAAGGGCAAGCTCTGAAGCTATCTCGTTCGGACCACTTGCGCCATGTTTAGGCGGAGACAGCGTTCGGTGAACCTCAGTCCAGTTTTGCGGGGAAAAAATAATACTGTAAACGCATTATTTTTTGCAGCCTCAGTATTTCGCGATTTAGGTCAAAACTCAAGTTTTCGAATAATAAGCAGGTTCTAATTTTCGCTACGCGGTGGGATCTCAATATATATTCAAATGTGTTTACATTTTACCGAAATTCTTCACGGGACCTATTTTTCGCGAATTATATGTGATTCGCGGAATTCGCGAAAATTAGGTCTTCGCAAATATTCAGTCGTTTACAGTACACTGTAATTTGCTTCTTCGTTTTTTTTTTGCGACATCCTGTATAAATTAAGACTTGGCATTCTATATCCTGTATTCACTCATATGTTGTGTTTCTTCTGCGGATGTAAAGGGGAGGTGAGGGCCATGTCAATTAGCGACATGCTGCTTTTTTTCCCTGCCTTCCCCTCTCAGGTGAAGAGTAAATGAAATTGATTGATTGATTGATTGACTGATTGATTGATTGATTTATTGATCGATTGATTGATTGATTGATTGATTGATTGATTGATTGACTTTGAAAATGTGAGGCAATGCGCACGTTTGGTTTCAAAGATAAAGGTAACACCCCTGTTGCTCACCTATTTATTTATTTATTAATGCGCAAGCATTAACTGTCCCATGGAGCGAGCTGACGTCATCAGCTTGAAGCGCGAAAACGGCACCTAGTTTCCCCGATCCTTCGGTTCCATTGGCTGGCGCGCGTCGACGGGGCTCCCATTGGCCGCTGCGCTCGTCAGTTTCCACGACCGCTCACCCCATGACACTGCGTGTCCATCAGCGCTCACGGAGCATCCAAGGTCAGCGTGCCCAGGGGAAAACGCGCGCTGAGCGGCGACGAAAAGTACGCAGCAGACGAAAAAGGGAGCGGACGATGCAGACGACAAAGGAACGGACGGGCGGCTTGCATGCTTTCGCATTCACAACTCATAAGAAGTGCTTAGGTACGTGTACCTCGAGCCATTTTAATGCGAATAGCATTCTTTGGATACTTCACGCACTTTTCGTCTATCTATCTATCTATCTATCTATCTATCGGGCTATCTAACCTCTTACGCCGCGGGTCGATAAATAAATAAAAAAGACCGGCGCCGGCTGGGATTCGAACCGTTGACCCTTTGATCAGCAGGCAGACGCGCTAACCACGGAGCTATGAAGGCAGTCATTCACCGCACTCTAAACATTTGTTTATATCTTTACCATAGGACGCGCTTTGCAGCGCTGTCACAGCTACCGGTGCGCGCGCGTTCCATGCACGAAGGCTAGCTCACCCTCTCCCGCGCTCACCCTCTCCCTCTAGCTCACCCTTTCCCGCGCTCGGGAGACCTCTATACTTCGTTTCAGCTTGGGTCCAGACGCAGCCGATGCTAGGAGCGCGAGCGTGTAGCCCTGAATAGTGCTTGCATTGCACGAACGCGCGTGCTTGTCAGGGACGCAGAAAGCCTGGAGCTCGCGCTTGTAGCATCGCCTGCGTCTGGACCCAAGCTGAAACAGAAGTATAGCTCAGCCTCACGAGAGCGGAATGAGCCCTCGTGCATGGAACGCGCGCGCACCGGTAGCTGTGACAGCGCTGTAAGCGCGTCCTATGGTAAAGATATAAACAACCGTTTAGAGTACCGTTGGTTGAGACTAGCTGAGACGCCAGAAAGTCTGGTCGGTACCATTTTGAGTGTTTGTGCGTATGGCGCGTGCTTTGCTCGCCTTCCTAAGTGACACAAACGCACGTGCTGGGCTGCGGAGATCGTGCGCAGGGCTGTGAAAGTGTCAACAAATTTAGAATCGCCTCAAGAGTGGGCTGGCGTATCTAGAGTGTGCCGGCCACCTGACGAACGCGCATAACTCCGCACCGTTTGATGCTATTCGCATTAACGTAGATAATCATTCCCAAAGGATGGGTTCTGCTGATTTTTATTTATTTATTTATGTACCCTTAGGGACATCACGGGCATTACATAGGGGGAACAACAGTTAAGTATCGTGAAAAAGAACGAACCAAACAGCAACATACACAACAAAAAATGAAAGACATTTACAAATCTCTGTAACGCGAAATTAGAGCGCAGCTCTTGAGGAGGGATGGAGAGGGTACGGAGGGGAGAGGTATGCCTTTCTTCCTCCTACATACCCCTCTCCCTCTACCTCCTCCTCCTCCATTCCTTCTCCTCTTCCGTACCCTCCCCTCCTCCCCTCCTCCCACAGTTTCCCCGCTAAATTTAGCTAAAAAATTGACGCCACGTGACTTCAACACTATTCAGTTCCCCCGCTAAATTTAGCGGGGAAAATGACGTCACATGACTTGTTGTCACGTCATTATGAACAAATTCAGTTTCTCCACTGGATTTAGCGGGAAAATTGACGTCACGTGACCTCGACACCGGTTCAATTCTTCTGTTAAAATTAGCGGGAAATTGAATTGGTGTTGAGGTCACGTTACGTCAATTTCCCCGCTAAATCTAGCAGGGGAACTGAATTTGTCGGCTAAATCTAGAGGAGAAATTCGGATTGGTCCGCTAAATCTAGCGGAGAAACTGAATTTCCTGCTAAATTTAGCGGGAAATTGAATTGGTGTTGAGGTCACGTGACGTCAATTTTTCCGCTAAATATAGCGCGGTTACGCCGACGCCACGAAACCCGGAAATGCCCTCTCCTCCTCCTTTTCTCCTCCTCTCCCCATCCTTCCTCCTCCTCAACCTTTCCTCTCTCTTGTCCTCCTCCCGTTAAATTTGCACGCTAAATTTTCCTTTAAATGTAGCGAAAATTTCCCGCTAAATTTTGGGTGTTAAGTTCACCCACTAAATTATCCCGCTAAGCTACCCCGCCCTAAATCTAGTGGATAAACTGAATTCTTTCATGGGTGACGTGACACGAACTGATGTGGCGCGTTATTTTCCCCGCTAGATTTCGCGGGAAAACTAACGTCAGTGACCTCAATACCAATTCAGTTTCCCCGCTAAATT
>JAZHYW010037246.1:0-35148 GCA_037355805.1 Ixodes ricinus
TCTTATGAGTTATTAATGCGAAAGCAAGCAAGCCGCCCGTCCGTTCCTTTGTCGTCTGCTCGTCCGCTCCCTTTTTCGTCTGCTGCGTACTTTTCGTCGCCGCTCAGCGCGCGTTTTCCCCTGGGCACGCTGACCTTGGATGCTCCGTGAGCGCTGATGGACACGCAGTGTCATGGGGTGAGCGGTCGTGGAAACTGACGAGCGCAGCGGCCAATGGGAGCCCCGTCGACGCGCGCCAGCCAATGGAACCGAAGGATCGGGGAAACTAGGTGCCGTTTTCGCGCTTCAAGCTGATGACGTCAGCTCGCTCCATGGGACAGTTAATGCTTTCGCATTAATAAATAAATAAATAGGTGAGCAACAGGGGTGTTACCTTTATCTTTGAAACCAAACGTGCGCATTGCCTCACATTTTCAAAGTCAGTCAAAATCAATCAATCAATCATCAATCAATCAATCAATCAATCAATCAATCAATCAATCAATCAATCAATCAATCAATCAATCAATTTCATTTACTCTCCACCTGAGAGGGGAAGGCAGGGAAAAAAAGCAGCATGTCGCTACTTGACATAGCCCCCACCTCCCCTTTACATCCGCAGAAGAAACACAACATATGAGTGAATACAGGATATATAATGCCAAGTCTTAATTTATACAGGATGTCGCAAAAAAACAAGAAGAAGCAAATTACAGTGTACTGTAAACGACTGAATATTTGCGAAGACCTAATTTTCGCGAATTTCGCGAATCACCTATAATTCGCGAAAAATAGGTCCCGTGAAGAATTTCGGTAAAATGTAAACACATTTGAATATATATTGAGATCCCACCGCGTCGCGAAAATTAGAACCTGCTTATTATTCGAAAACTTGAGTTTTGACCTAAATCGCGAAATATTGAGGCTGCAAAAAATAATGCGTTTACAGTATTATTTTTTTCCCCGCAAAACTGGACTGAGGTTCACCGAACGCTGTCTCCGCCTAAACATGGCGCAAGTGGTCCGAACGAGATAGCTTCAGAGCTTGCCCTTATCTCCTTAAAAGGTTAGAAAATTTTAAACATTTTCAATGAGAAATGGCGACCGTCGGAACCCACAATTACAAAAAGAGGAACGTCATCAACAACTACTACTACTTAAATTTTTCGAACATAACTTTTGAACAACATGGCGGTTAATTCTTAAGCTTTCTCCTCTGGTTCGGACCGGTAGCACTGCATTTTGGTAGACACTGTACGTTCGGCGCGTGTCAAATAATAATTTTACAAAGCACAAAAGAAAACAACATTAATTTTTTTTAGTATACATTAAACACTTCATTTTTATTCGAACAAACGTTTTTTTTTTTTTTTAAAAGGTGAGATGTAGACAAGGTCTGTCTTCAGCATGTATTTATCAGGCTCGGCGGATATTAGATGAAGAGAAAACTTCAGCTTCAACTCATAGCAGGTTGGCTAACGAACTATAATCTGGTAATTAAGTTTTTAATTATTGGGTTTAGGAGTTATGTTAGAATTGCAGTATTGGCGGCAATTACTATTAGAGGTCAAACCAATTTGAAAATTTGCAAAAATGTAAAGTTTTTCAAAGTTTTCTTTTGCGTATAATTTAACACAATTAAACATGAGGAAGATACATAGAAAGGGGGTAAGAACAACAATGACTTCCAACTAGCAATAACATTTATTGACCCGAAGTTTGCATATATAGGTGAAGGAGGGGAGGTTGAAAGACACGACAGTGGAAGGGGGGAAAGCGATGGGAGAGGGGATAGAGGCAAGAGGTGAAGGACGATCCCGTGAGGGTGACATCTGATCGCCTGGAGCCGCGGAAACGTGGCGATCTTTCCTCGACCACCAGGATTGGGGGTCACGCCTCAAGATACGGACGAGAGATTATGGAGGCATTCGCCATGCACCACAGTCAAAACAACTTCTGACCCCCCTCCATAGGCTTATCCAGGAGGGAGATAAACATCTTGTGGTCAGAGCTGACGTCCCTCGTTTCCGCGGCTCTAAGCAATTAGATGTCACCCCCACGGGATCGTCCTTCACCTCTTGCTTCTACCCCTTCTCCCATTGCTTTTCCCCCCTCCACTAGTGGCGTCTTTCACCCTCCCCTCCTTCGCCTATATATGCAAACTTCGGGCCAATCAACGTTGTTGCTAGTTGGATGTCATTGCTGTCCATCTCCCTTTCTATATATCTTCCTCGTGTTTAATTACCGTTACCAACACGCTCGTTTTGTACTTGACTCAACACATTTTCGTGTTTTTTTCCCGATTTAAAAATTAGCACAAAAAGAAAGCGCCATAAGTCCTTCCCACGATGACACCTGGAAGAGTAACGACAGTCTTTTCAATCATGTGTTCAATATCTCGGCAATACGTCCTTCGTGGGTGCGCCGACGACAGAAGTAACGACGTGACTAAAATGACGACGTCAGTCTTCTAAGTGCCATTGGGGGTAGAGCTTGTGGCACTCTTTTTGCGCGAATTGTTTAAATCGAGCTAAAAACAAGAACGATGATCGATTAATATTTAGAAAACTGTTGTCCTCTTGCAATTTCTTTTAAAAATAGGTTTCGCCTCCTATAGTAGTCGCCGTCAATACTCCAATTACAACATAACCCCTAAAACAAAATATTAAAAATTTAGATAACAAATTTTAGTTAATTAATCAAAATACCTTGATGATACTCCCCTCATCTAATGTCCCCCAAGCCTGATAAATACAGCACTCGTCCAATTCTCACACCCCTTAGAAAACAGTATGTTGGAATTGAAATCAAGCTCCCTTTACACTTGAAGCGTTCTCCCTTTCAACGCGGTACTGCCGACTAAAACGGCTGAAATGCTTCGGGAAGAGCACCGAGCACAGCAGAACGACCGCGAACTGTTAATTTCGGACTGTGTCCAGCTCGTGTCTTCGGCGAGACATATTTCATTGGGCGAAAATTTTTGCTTGCCGATAAGGGGCTTTTCCTGGCTCGGCAGCACGAGCCGTGGACGTAATTAATCCCTGCGTTTCAATTTCGGTGCGTAGTCCAAGCTACACCGTAATGGAAACAGAGACACTGCTCCAACATTCCAACGCTTCATCGGACTTTGAGTGATCGAATACGAAAAAAGAAAGAAAGAGAAGAAAAACAAATACGAATGGCGGCGTATAGAACGGAACACGTTTTTAGAATTGATTTCTGTGCCGTGCCCAATTTAAGGTTTCCGTTAATTAACTAAGCGCTCCGTGTGTATGCTTTTTTTGCTCTCGCCTGTTTTACGGACTCTTGAAGATATCCACTTCTTTGTCCTTGTTTTATGCCGGTATCTATATGAGTCATTTTCCACATCTCAAGGTGGAAGCTTGCAGCGTAGTAAGTGAGCTCACCTAATGTTTAATTAATTTTTAAATAATTGCGCCCGCGGGCCCTATTGATCAGAGGAAGTGAAGGGCATTTTCTACCTTTGATATCGCCGGAACAGTGAAAAGAAGATTGATGCAAGAACGACCTTCCGCCTTGTGCGTCGCCGGTTTATAGAGCTACGAAATAATCAATTAAAAATAGGAAAGCTGTTCAATCCTAAAACTATGACAACGCCTTTATTACTTCAGGGTATGAGCACAATTTATCTGAAAGATGTATAAATATACAAATTAATGTGTTCTGTTGAAATGGTATTAAAAGAGCGTCGAAGGACGGGGGACCAGTGCAAGGAGAACACAGACACAGCGCTGATTTATAACTGCAAAATGTTCTTCTGCACGGTACAGCAAGTAACCATAAAATGAACAGGATAGACACAAAAACAACCAACCTGATAACACATTCCTCCCCATCAAGCTGACACACACTTACACGTACTTGCTCGATTTCCTAATAAAATCAACCTTGTCATTCCTATTTCTATTTGTGTATGATTTCGCACACTCTAAGCTTGTAAGAGCCATTGCTATTTCTAGTATCCGCGCCTTCTTGTTGAAGTCTTGCCATCCTAGGTGTGGCGGTATTTTACCTAACGCATAATCTGTAAAAAATAAATTTGATGAAATTGTTTTACTTTTTAATGAATTTTGTACATCATTTTATGTAATTATGCTTACTGAAACTTGGTGTCAACAAAATGACGACCTATACAATCTAGAAGGGTATGAGCCTTATCTTTTACATCGCACTAATAAACGCGGTGGCGGAGTGTCAATATACATAAAAAATACATTCACGCTGATCAGTAGATACTTATTCCAAACTTACTATCGACTACGAGGTATTAACCTAAGCAAAACTATTTTTTTCTGTCCTATACCACCGACCAGCACCAGATTTTGAAAACTTTGTTTGTTTTCTTTATCAGTTCTTAGAATTTGTGTTTTTAATATGCATAACTTAATTCTTGGAGGCGGCTTTAACGTTAATATACTTGAAGCTTCGGCTCAGACTTGACTACTGACAACTACGCTAAACTCCATCGGGTTTCAAAACGTTATTACGTGTCTACTAGAGTCACTTTATCAACATCAAATGCCATCGAACTTTGTGTTATCAATGTTTGTGCAAATTTTAACGTAGCTGGGAGCGTAAGTTGTGACGTGAGCGATCACAATCCATTATTTTTATTTTTTCACAACCCCGATACAAAGAAACGGGTAGATAATAAAAATACAATCAGATTTCAGAACATTCCAAATTGTCTTATTTTCGTATTTGCAAGTGCTGTTATTAGCCAAAATTAGAACTTTCTTTACTCGCATCATAGATGTTGATCACGGAAGTAATGCATTTGTTAAAACATTTAAGACATTTCACAGTGTGAATTTCCTAAAAGTAACAGTCACTTCATCCAAAAGACTTAGAAAGCCTTGAGTCACTCCAATACATACTAAAATAATAAAAAGACAAAAAGAAAAAAATACAAGGAGTTTTTAAGGTCACGCGATCTAAACAAACTGGTTACGCGTAAGAAATTCCTGAACGAGCTAACCTCCGAATTAAGGAAATCAAAGTCTTTGTACTACAAAGAAATATTTAAAGACGTCGATAAACAACTGCCTGGCATTATGTGGAACAACGTCGAACGAAGCTCTGAACTGCGGAACAGTTTCAAAACAAATGGTTGACCTAGTTCCAAATGACCAAACTGTATCTGGAGGCCCTCTAGCAAAACTCTTTAATGAATCTTTAATAAAACTAATAACTAAACCGCAAAGTGACAGTGTGCTGTCGTTTGTTGGCGAGGTGAATGACAGCCTTTTTTTCTTTAAACCCTATAAACGAGCAAGGAATATTTAATATTTTCAGTGGTTCAAAGAATACTGAGAGCTATGACATTGATGAATTTCAAATCAAACCTATCAAATTTGTCCTACATATTATGCACCATGCTTATTACTAATATTTAACTTTTCTTTAGCTTCTGGCAAGTTTACTTAAAATATGAAGCTGGCTGAAGTATTACTTATTTACAAAGGAGGGCATAAAACTATGTTGGACAATTATAGACCAATCTGTTCTTCCCATTTCTTCTAGGGAACTTCAAAAACTTATTTGTAAGCGCGTAAAAGACTTTTAACAAAACCTTTTGTGCTGCCAGAGGTTCAGTTTGGCTTCCAAAAAGCAAAATCTAGAAAATCGGTCTTGTTATTAAAAAAATATAAATAAATTATACTATAAAATATTAAAAAGTGACTACTAACACTTGCTGTTTTTTTACATCGGTAAAGATTTTGATTACCTTAATCACACACCGTTACTTGCAAAGTTATATAATTATGGTGTTCACGGCATTTCAATTTCACAGTTTAAATCATACCTAGAGAACCGTCAACAAAGGGTAACGATCGATGGTCAGCACTCGCCAGTCCTCGAAAATTGTGTGTGGCGTTTCACTAGGCAGTATCCTAGGACCTTTATTATTTAATGCTTACATAAATGATGCAGTAAATATTACCTATCAAACTCAATTTATAATTTATACTGACGATAACAGTCTTCTTTCCTCCAGAATTGTTGCTGATGAATTTATCAGAATGGCAAACGTAGTTTTAAACACATTTTTCTTATGGTTAGAATTTAATTACTGATAAATTAACACATTAAAAACCAAAGCAGTTTTATTTAGACCTGTCAATGAATTAGTTGGCATAACGAATCCTCTAAACCTTGGAGCCGCATTAATTGAATTTCGTGCGCGAACATAAAACTCTGGGCGTAAAGTTTTCTGAACACATGACTTGGAACTACCGTATTGAATATCTAACAAAAAACGCTTTCTCATGCCGTTGGCGTTGCCGCTAGGTGCCGTAGCTTCCTACCGGTTAATATTAAATTAAACATTTAATATGCCTCGTTTAATTCCCATTTGATATATTGTCACCTGGTTTGGGATACAAGTACCAAAACGAACTTCAATAACATTCTTCTATTCGAAAACAAAATCACGTTATGTAAGGGATGTTCCGTATAATTATCATTCATAATCTTTACTTAATAATTACAAAGTAATTCACCTACAAATTATTTTTGAGTATCGCTTGTTTTATTCAATTTGTTTTTCATCCCTTGGACGAGTGGAAGTTTCGAACCGTATCTCGGACATTTTCTGAACATAAGAGCACCATCAATACACGTTATCCGGAGACAGGGTTGGTCCCTCGTAATCGTACAAATTAAAATTTTAAATTTTTTCACCATAGCATTCCGTCACTCTAAATAAATGTCATATTCAAAATAACAATCTTTTTATGCTTTCTATCACAGACCTTTATGCAGATTTCGTTTAAACCTGAAAACAATTTGTTTCGTCTCGGATCCAATTTGTTGATTTGTTAGTGTATCATTATTCCGTGTGACATGTAAAATATGTAAGATTTTTTTTTCTCTTACGAAGTTGTTGCTGAGACTGTATGATACCCCAGACCCCGTCTTTTTAGCAGCTTTTTTTTTGTTGGGCTTCCACCAGTGTATATCTGTAAAATGAAGCTTTTGCATTGAATTGAATTGAATTATCCGCTAAATTTAGCAGGGAAACTGACGTCACAAGACGTTACGTGACCAAGTATAGGTCACGTGACCTAGCATCACGTGACCTATACACGAAGTGGGGAAATTACCATCACGTGACTTATACGTCAATTCAGCTTCCCCGCTACATTTAGCAGGGAAAATGACGTAACGTCACGAATTCACCCATTCAGTTTACCCACTAGATATCCCGGCAAAATTAACGTCATCTGACCCACCAACCCAGTTTCCCCGCTAAATTTAGCGAGTAAATATACGTCACCTGACATACCAATCCCCTCTCCCCATTCCTCCCCTCTCTTCCCCCTCTCATTTTTACTTATCTCATCGCCTATTGGGGTGTCCTTCCCATCTGCTTCTCTTCCATTCACTCCACCTTCCTCTCACCTCACTCCCCACCTACATCTCCCCCTCCCCTTTCCCTTCGCCTTTCTCTCCCTCTCTCTCTCTCCCTATTTCTCTCCAATTCTCCCATGCTTTCCTCCCCTTCCTTGGTCATGTGTAGAGCCCTGCATATCCGAGGATTTCCCGCTGGATATCCGCAGTCAACTGCAGGATGCGGATAAAAATGAAAGATTTGGCGAATTGCTGAGTGGATGCGGAAGCCAGGGGCTGCGGATGCGGATCGGATGCGGATATCCGCGTGTCCGGATCTACATTCTTGCCGAGGCGGCCTATGAACGTACATGACTGCAAAGTGCAGAGGTAACAAGTGAGTTATACTATGAAGCGCATTATCGAATGTTTTGTTAAAGCAAATGACTTTCTGAGAAAAACAAAAGTTCCAGTCGGGGAGAAAATTCGTCTTTACGCTAAAAAAAAAGACCTGATTCTGACCAAAGATCCCTTTAGGGCGTTTTATCTCGGCATAAATGTTGTCCCTAGAAGAAGTAAAGAGTGCATGGGCATCAATCATCCCAGGAAAGCCTCTTCCTGTTTGGCAGGAAAAGAGTGGAAAACGTTTTCTGGGGCAAAGAAAACCCCAAAATTACAAGCCACAAGAAAGTAGAAGCAGCTCCTTCCCTCCGGGCGTATGTACTTATTATTTTGTTTTCTCTCAAGACTTGGCGATTTGTTGCTTAGTTTGTGGTTCAGAGCACGCAGTTGCAGGTTCGTGTATAAAACTGAAACCGATGGGAGGTGCTGCCATTATTGAATACTGTGAGATTTTCCCAGTGGTGTACTCGCGTCTTATAGCGTATAAATGACGCAACGGTCTTATTGCACCCGTTGTTAATTTTCTACTTTAGTAAATACGCGTTTGCCTAAAATAAATGTTAAAAAGTAAAAAAAAAAAAAAAAAGATAGCCGAATTTTTCGGGCACATTGTCGCAGACTCTTAGGGCAATCTCATAACTGCGGTTATCTTTCCATCGACGCAAAGTGCCTCTGCCAGGATAATCGCTTATAATATAAATACGAATAAAACAGAATACGATAAAATGCTTTCACCGTATTCTGACTCGAGTTTTTTGTACAAAAATAAGTGAATGGCTTATAATGTACCATCAAGATGTGTTCTGTTTTTCAATCACGCTTGATTTTATTATATTAAAATCAAGCATCTGAGCGATTTGCCGCTCAGATGCGCTTTCGAATCTACCGGTTGCGGTTCGGGTGCGGATACAAAAGTCTGCGAATGCGTGATCGAACACGGATGAGAAAACGGTTATCCGCGCAGGGCTCTTGACATTTGAAACACCAGATTCGGTGTTCCCGATAAATTTAACGGAGAAATGTACGTCATGTGACCACCCAATAAGTTTTCCAGAAACTTACCTAAAATATGTGTTCCTCACTCCCAGAACGACTGTTTAATGTCTTCTAAAGATTTGAAAAAAAAAAATCGCTTCTAAACACTGCATTTTATGCATTCAAGATTAAGGCCCCTTTCAATTTGTATTCACATACGACAAAATGGTTACGGTTATAAGTCACTGCACACAGAACCAGAGAGCAACGTTTGTCTCAATAGCAACGCATCTAACACACGTGAACCACTGATCTCCTTTTTCTACCAAGTATGCTCGCAAGCTGCAGAAGACAGTTTTATTTTTTGATAAGCTTGCCTGCCATTTTAAGTTCAAGATGACGTGTTGGTTCATTTGTTACTTTCTTTTATCGTCTTGACCAGAGGTCGGCAACCCGCGGCATGCGACCCCGCGGGCAGTTAATTGCGACCCACAGCATGACCCCTCTGTCGTATCCTCACACAGACTCAAGGATCACACAACAGTTTTTACCTTAAATGGAGTTAGATAGGAACGTTTCCGATACACCCCATTCACAAATGCTCCTGCTGACGGCGGGCGCTTCATCAGTTTCGGTTTACACAGCACCATGGAAGTGAAATTGCCATGTTTAGGTCAGCTTTCTCCGCGCTGAACAGCTAGAGCAGTGGTTCTCAGTCATTGACGTTTCGCGGACCCTTTGTGGATCGGCGGAAATGATAGAGGACCCCGTTCGTGGTGAGGGGACGGAAAAGTATAGGTTAATTATGATAGTGATTTAATAAACGGATATGACTAAGTGCTAGTATGAGGTAGATTTCTTTTATTGACATATACACGAGAAAACTCACCCGAAAATTTGAACGTTTCTTCTCAATCTGAAAAAATACAACATTTACTGCCGGGTTTACTGACGAGGTTGTGCTTCGCGGACCCCAAAGGGTCCGCTTACTGCTATTTGAGAACCACTGAGTTGGAGAATCGTGTTTTTTTGCCTATCTGTGCCATGACCAGTCGTGATTTGTGCCTTGTCACGACGGTGATGGACGGATGATCTTGGCTCGCCTGCCGCGGATATAAACGCCGGACCTCGCTTGCGTTGTGCCAGTCTCCGGTACACAAAAGGGCGCTCGGCGAAGCTACAAGCTACTCACTGGGAACTACGTTGTCGTGTCTACGGTATGCACCAGCTCACGAGCAATGAAAGTCAGTGGTTACGAGTTTTTTATGTTTTTAGTGCGTATCTTAAGAGCACCTTGACAGCATTGTCGTGTGCGTCTTACATTTGGCGGCCTCTTTTATATTGGCTCTTAAGCGACAGGCCGTTGGTGTATGATTTGTGAGCCGTTTTACGAGCGCCAATGGCAGCACGTTGACATCTGATTTTGCTCCATGAGTCGTGTTGCGAGATGTTTGCCGTTAGACACGCGTGAATATTAGCGAAATGAAGCGCTTGGGCGAAAACCGGCACTCGGCTCCGTATCACGCTGCAGTAAAGGCCCAGTCGAGATTGGGAGATTGAGCCATTTAGGAATTCACAAGCGCGGCTATGTGGCAGTTTTTAAACTGGCACATTGTTCTTCACGTATACGTCTAACACACGTACGATATTTCATTTTTCGTCGTGTCCCGCGTGAAATGGTGAGGTGTCTCAGCTGAAAGCGTTACAACTGCCACGGTTGGGTACATATTCCTATATTAATATTTGCCATTTAAAGGGACTCCAGACTCTTCCTAAAAGAAAAATAGATCAAACCCCTTCCCCCCCCCCCACAAAAAAAAAAAAATCCGAGGACATTTAAGCGTTTTTTTTTTAGTTGTGAATGCGAAAGCACGAATGTCCTTCTTCCGCTCTTAATTTGTCTGAAGTGTACTCATGTGGACGGCCAGGTTTCGCTACTGCCGAGGTTGCGACCGTCGACGATATAGATGCTTCAGGCGCCGCCATGTTACTCGACGCCGAGTGCAGCAGAAGCGGCCGCAGCCCCGGCAATGCGTGACACGAGAGCGGCACCCGAGCGCGAGCCACGGGGCACGCGTGACAAGGAGCCAATCAATTCGCTTCTACAGACTACAGGCTTGGCTCCATTAGGCAGGAGAATTTAGTTGCCGTCTGGCACAGCTTCAAACGCTGAGAACTCCGGTTCTCTCCATAGGACAGTTAACACTTCCGCATTAAAAAACAATGTAGAGCCCTTCCACTTCACGTGCAGATGGAGGACCAGCGCAGCTGTTATTTTTACGACGTCTAGGACGGCGCCTAGAGGACGACGTCTAGGACGACCTCAAGGACGAGTTCTAGGACGACATCGAGGATGACCTCAAGGACGACCTGAAGGACAACTTCTAGGACGACCTCAAGGACGACTTCTAGGACGACCTCAGGACGCACGCCTAGAGGACGACCTCTCGGACAACCTCAAGGACGACTTTTAGGACGACCTCGAGGACGACTTCGAGGACAACCTCGAAGACGACTTCTAGGACCAACTCGAGGACGACGCCTAGAGGACGACGCCTAAGATGACCTCTCGAACGACCTCAAGGACGACTTCTAAGATGACCTCGAGGACGATGCCTAGAGATGACAACAAGGGATCACGACCTCACTATCTAATAATGCCAAGGAAGGCTGACTCACGCTGGTTGCCCCCTCTTTTTATTTTTATTTATTCATACTTGCCACGACCAATGGGGAGTTTTCTGTCAACATCCGCGGACGCATTTTTCCCAGATCCTAGCGCATAACCGCTGCTCTGTAAAAACACAAGCGGCGTACGCTGCGTCTGCAGCCGTAAACAAGGACGTTCAGCTCATTTATGGCTACTGTGAATGCCCAGCAGGAAAACAAGCTTGCAGCCACCTTCAAGCTGTCCTGAAGATAGTCATCTTACTCAAAGAGAAGGGGTTCACCGAGATCCCGGCACACCTATCATGTACAGATCTGTCACAGCAGTGGCGGAGACCCAGAAGCCAAACCATCAAAGGCACGAGTATACAGGCCGTGGATTGGCGGAGATTTGGGGAAGGCGGTCAAGATGTTCCGGTATCATGTCGGTTGGACCTGAGAAAAGCTAAAAAATAAAACGTTGCACAAAAAAAAAAAAAAGAAAAAGAAGAGAGTGCTGCTTTGCTGTATGCAGGCAACTTGCAACAACTGGCTGGATCGACGTCACTGGTAACAGTGTTGGCGTCAGCAGACCGTGCAAATGCATGTATTTCAAAGTACGGCGAGGTATTGGTTGGCTCTTCACTCGCCTGTCAGCAGCCACTCTTGTCCTTTGGTTTTTCTGTCCTGCTATGAGACGAGCTGGAGGCGCCGACCAAGTTTTTTATGGAGCGGCCGGCAGAAGAGATGGTGCCATATCTCGAAAGTCATAGGTAGCGTGTTCCGGAACGTGTCAACACAAAATCAGGACATATCTTAGAGGTTTGCGTTCATTGTCTTCACTTTGCTTGTGTTCTGGCACGCTAGTAACATAAATTAAATCTATGAATCTATGAATCAATGGTTTTACCACTGTTGCGTGGTATCCCAAACAATAGCCTACTCTATACTCGCAAAGCCTGGCACTTCTACGACGGAGCCATAGAGCGCCCGGTCGAAGATTTGGAGCGCGAGGATCTGGGAGCACAGAGCATTTCTCGGAGAAGCTGGTAGCGAGCGCACAGCTTTTGCAGCGGGGGATCGGTGGACGAGTGGGCTAGCGCACACCAGTTCGGAGCACGTGGAGCGAAAGCTCGCGCCGCAGAACCCAGGGAACCTGGGCTCAATCCCCAACCCTGCCCGTTTTGATCTGGATGAGCATCGTACCGGCGTGCGGTCGTGTATCATTACTTCGTGATGCACGTTAAAGACCCAAGGCTAGCGGTTGTATTACACTGGCTAAATTTCTCATCTACAGCGAGTGATTCGGTCGCAACTTTGAAATGGCTGACCAACTACACGCTGTCTAAATATCCACACAACCCCAATACTATTTAGCTTTTTCAGCGGTGAGGACGCGCGAGGAACGCGAGGAGCACGAGCAGACATTCTATCGCTCGGAAGAAGTGTGTTTCGGCGTCTCGCCACAGCGGGGCGCCCGTTACATGACTCTCCTCTCATACGTTGTCTGCCGCTCTACGTTTTCATCTTCGGCGGCCGCGTCTCATGGCGATCTGCCAGAGCTTTGTTAGTATAGAGAAGGCTATGCCCAAACACATCATCACGTTTCATTTTGGTTGAGAGCTTTCCTGGAGCAAAGACATTGAACAGTTTTCTACTAAAGGAACGCAAACAACGAAGCAAGAGCATCTTCCCCTCGTCACGTCACTCAACGGTCGTGGGGGAAGCTCCCACGCATGTGCAGCCTGTGGCGTACTTCCAGAGTAGTGACGACGCTGAAGGGCCAGCCCTTTTGACAAATGGGATTTGTGCAGATATTTGTTCCACTTTTGCACCACGTTCGGTAATACTCACTGCCCTTTCGCTGATTCGGCAATGCGGCACATGCGTTTCGGACGACACCCGGCTATTATACCGAAAAATAAAAGTAAACGTTGGATCGATGTTACCGTGACGTGGCGATCCACAGAGTAGTGGGAGACTGATAAAAATTGAATGTCTACATGCACGTGTGGCCAAAAGTGTAGAACAATTTAGGCACCTGAATTATGGAAATTTTATTTGTTTACATACTTAGTGGTGATTTGCAAACACCTTTCTGGGAATAACTGATAGGCTACCATAACTTAAGGAAAAATCGGTCTACAAAAACAGGAAGCGGGGAGTTTTAGAAAAATCCCAAAGCTGTGACGTGTTGTCATTATTGTTCATAGCACTGTGTTCTTAGTGTAGTTCTGTGTTTCAGGAAATAACATTATCACCACTGGAAGCATGGGCCATGGAGAAAAACTTTCGAAGGCGGCGCAATAGCGCAACCTGTCTCCAAGCAAGACAGTACCAGCTCACGGCATCCAACTTCAGCACCGTGATTGGCCACGGTCCGTGGACAGAAGAAGGACTTGTGAACCTGACGTCACCAAAGAATTTGTCAAGGATTCCTGCTGTTCGGTGAGAGCAACATTCCAAAAGCTACACTTCATTGAGCCTTAAAATGGACCGTAGTGGACGCTACTACCAAGTCCAACAAATTCGGCGCCGAGAAAGTGACAGGTGACCTTCAACCCTATACCGTGACGTGCAGAGCGCAACCCCATGGGACGCTCTCGCCGTGCTGGATTGGCTGGCATGGCTCGTAGCATCAGCTGCTGTATAGTTTAAAATAAACAGGGTCTAGATATGAAAATACAAGTAAATAATAGAGAGCTTTAGCATACCGCTACCGTCACTCCGCAACCGCGCTACCGTAAGTTTGAGCTTGGCTGTGAAGCATGCTCTTCAGCGCGCGCCTGCACGGGATGGTGGTAGCCTTCAGTAGCGGTATCGGAAGGGTTACTAAAACTCCCTCATGTCATGCAGGTCTCCTTGTTAAAATCATAAATGATGCAGCTTTTGCAGCAAATTACCCGCTGTAATAGATTAAAGATAGGAGAAGCATTGCTTGCTTGTAAGCTGAAATCTCAGGTACTGAGTCAAGGACCCTTGTTACCTTTTGGCTTGTCTTCCGCCCAGAAAATCCTGCCACCACTTTTAGTGGCTGAAAAATTGTCTTCATAATTTTTCTAAAAATAGGAAGACCCCCATGCAGCAGTACTGTCGCTGCCTAGGCTTTTTTATTCTAAAGCTTTCCATGATTGACAAGAAAAAAGCAACGCTCCTGTAGAGTTTGTGTTTTGCTAGTAACTTGTTGCCCAAGCTCGGAGGTTAGAAAAAGCATTTTAAATTTCTGATTTTACAATTTTCCGCCTCGTGTATGTGCATTTTTTAGGTATGGCATCGTCAATGAGCCCAAGGCGCTCCAACACTACGAAGTCTCAAAGAGCAAGGGCCGTGACATCCACCTGTGGAGTGAAGGGCTGTTCGTCGATCCAAAACAGCCATGGCTTGGCGCCACTTCAGATGGCATCCCGTATGACGCGTCGCAAATCCTACCCTAAGGATGTGTGGAACTGAAGTGTCTTTACATATTAAGGATTGCAGGTCGTGAGCAGCTGCTCGCCAGCGGAACTAGTAGTGTCTCTTTTGACGACTCCGGCCAACCACATCTGAAGGAAGACCATTCACTCGTTGCACATGTGTTAGACTAGACGAATGTAACACACCTTCAGTGGCCAAACTTTGTTTGTTATGGGGAAAACCTTTTGATTGCGTCCAAAAATTAGGTTTGCCGAGGAACTGTGGGAAGACGTGAAGAACACTTTGGATACTCTTTTTATTTTACGACTCTTCTCTCCTACTTTGAAGCTAAGTCTTAGAGGGAACCTGAAGAGCTTGTCAGACTAAAAAAAGTTATGCAAGTTTGAATGTAGATCCTTCAAATTTTTCTTTTTTGTATATTTTTTTAATCTCGACTTAAAGTTAACCGTGATGTCATGCTTTAGCAAAATGACAGGTAACAGAGAGGCTCATCACATTTATATTGTTTCTGTAGATTTTTCTGAGAAAGAGTTAGGTTATGTGCTTTTAGCCTACCGTATTATCTTGAAACTTTAATAGACTTTTATATTTTTACGCGCATTTCAAAGGCCTTTTAATCTCACGCCCGATTTTGTCGTGATCCAATGCAGGTACGTTTAATTTACCTGCACCGGTGCACGAGTGTTCACCTCTGGTATTGTGATACGACGCGGTAGTACACCCCTACACTATTCTGCACCGTTGCAGGATGTGCGGTAAATCCAACGAGCCTCTCGTAGTGGCAGTGCGACCGCCCGACGCAGAACGATGACGGTATCCAAAAGAAAACTGCGTTGTATTCTCTATGTATGCGAAGCTGAAATTTCCACGTAAGCTTTACGGGAGAAAATGCGCGTTAAGAAAAGTCGGCCGTATTTTAATTATGTTTCGGTCCACCGTCGCATGAGCCGTCGCTTGCTGCGTTTCATAACAGAGGAGAAATCGCAGATTGCGTGGCATCCACATCCAGCGCATTGTCTTTTTCTCGTTACCCGGAGCAGACTCACACCGTTATTGAATGCGCGCCTCAAGCAAACAAAGGACCGCCCTCGCACTTATAGTTTTTTCACATCGAAGTGGAGCGCAGAAGAAGTAGCGAGCGAACCGAACCAATCAGAACGCACGAAGTTCACACGTGACCTTCCGCTCAAGACGCCATGCACTGCGTTCCATCGCATGTCACCTGCAGCGCTTCTGGCAGCTCGAGCAGTTCGCCGTGATAACTTCGCTCCACCGTAAGACGGAACGAGGCTTAGTGAATGCACGTGCACTAACGCGCCCTACACCTTTTTCTTGGAGCACCGAGGCTGACAGTATTCACCGCGGGCCAGACAGCTACCGGGTCAACTGAAGCTCACCACTGCGTCACGTGATCGCACTATTCGCGTGTAGGTTAAAGCTGTGACCGTAGTCGGGTGTCTGTACCGTCGCATTTGATTGGTCCAGTGAGTTTGCGCAGCCTCCACTGCGCTGTCAGGGTTCGCGGTGAGGAGAGCGCAGTGATGAGCAGTGGGACGCCTCGGTATTTACAGTTGGCCGTAAAAAGAACCTCCACGGGCGCAGTTATGCAAATGGCGCACAACCCCCGGGCGGCCTGCTCTATTCAGCATCGTCGGCGGTGTCGGACGGCGTACAAAAGCAGCGCCCGTTATGATGCCGCCGTAATTAGACCAGATTTATGCCGTCCCCTTTTAATTATTTCGTCGGCCATCGCTCGTTGAGCCGCCGTCCCGAGCTGGCCTTCTTAGGCGCGCCTAAGGCCGCCCTTTTCGGCACACGCGCGGGACGACTTTCCTCGAGCGACGAGCGTAATCACGCGGAATTGAGGCTTTGCACTACGTTCGGTTGCATTGCGGAGACTTATACGTCGAGGGACAACCGCGCGTTACCAGGTTATGCGGGTTGCACACGCAGCATGAATGTGCTTCATACGCAAAACGTGTAATAAAACGTGGTCAAATGCCACTGTGCGCATGGGTAATGTTTTTGTGAACGTATTTGCGGCTCTGCATTGCTCGAACCACGACCGTGTTGGCTCGACAATGAAGAGTATAGGCGAGACAAAGTATTCGCAGATTTTCAGAGATGGTGGTGCGAGAATCGCGCTCCCTAGCTCCTGGATGATCGGCTTCACAATAAAGGTGCTCGCCGACACCTTCTTGGCGTGAAGAAATAAAGTGATAATACTGCTCGTAATAAAGCAAGACTGGAATTACTTACGCGTCGCAGACCCCGCCTCGTACCGCTGTTCTACGACGATTCTCCAGATGACAGGCATTTTGATAGGCACCCGCGCGCCCCCTGTAGGTCGTGGAAGTTGCGGAATGCTGAATGACAGGTGAAGACCCAGTAGGGCGTGAGCCAGGCAGCTGGGTTTTAAGACGATGTTCCCTTGTCCCATCGGTTCCCCTATAAAAAAAAAAGAAAGACTTGGCGTGAATTACTTTGTGTTAGATTGCCAAGGCCAGCGTAACGTCCACAAGGCTGCAGCCCTGCGCTGCTGTGGGAATTAATTTACTTTATATTGCGTCTCATTCGCACGAGCTCGCACAATTAGCTTTGGACAAAGTTGGAGTACTGTGGAAGCAACGCTAGCCTTGTGCTCTTCTATCGCCGAGAGCGGTGTCGAGAGAGATAACACGCTCTTCGGCGTCATGTGCTCGACAGAGTTAAAGCACTGCGAATGCAGGCTAGCTTTAACAATGTACAAAATGTCTCCCCCCCCCCCAAAAAAAAAAAAAGAGTTTTTTTTTAATTGCCGCAATAATAAACTATGCTTGACACTCATTCCCACGCCCAAAGGTAGCGCTAGAGGTTCGAGCCAAATACACAGAGTTTCAGCACGAACCGATATTTTATTTAAAAGCTACGAGGCGATTTTCTAAAACTTTCAGTGGAAAAATGGCGGTCGACGGAGCTCTGGAACGCATGCATGGAGCTCTATGACGCCAGAAACTAAAAACAGGCGAAAATAGGCCCCATTTCCCATTAAAGTTTTCAAAAAATTACCTTTATCTTTTTTAATGAAATATCGGATTGGGCTGAAACTCTGGCAACTGGTTCGCTCCTCTAGCGCCACCTTGGGGCGGAGAATAAGCGTTCGGCGATGCCTATTTTATTTTTGCAGTAAAAGACAACCTGATAAATGTTTTTTTCGGGGACACCGTGTAGAACAGAGGAGTGGACGCCGAGTACAGCTTCAGGGTTTTTAACGCGGTAGCGTTAAGAAGCTCGTGTCGCAGAAAAGCCGGTGTCGGTGGCGTGAGGCAAAAATTCTGATTGGTCGATAGGGTCATGACGTCAGAGTCATATGACCATAGCTTCACCATAAAATATTAATATTTTATGGTGAAGTCTTGGTGATGTGATTGGACTGAATCGTTTTGAAGCACACTTTATACCGACCAACAGTCCATTTGGATGAGTAAAAAAATTGTAGAACAAGCTTATATTTAATTTTAATTCGTTGCACTTCATATATTAGGATAAGGTTAACTAGTGAGCAATTGAATTAAAATAAAATGCCTTTCTGACTTTTCCACTCCTCTGAAACCACTCATTAGATTTCATTTTATGCACAAAGTTCAATTGCCCGAAACTTACAACTAGCTCTTTAATCATGCTTCAAAGCACTATATAAAAACATATATCTTCGTCTCACCTTAGTGTGGACTACTGTTAGCCGCGCATACTAAAAGCGCGAGATAGTTGCTTTGGATGAAGCCATGGCGGCTGCACGAGCGCTCGTGCAGCGAGAGCTCCAGTCAAGGCAGCCAAGGCTAACTGGTTGTGCTTGCACGGCTTTCGCAAGTTAGTCCATGTTAAGGTTAGACGAAGTCCAGCAACAAGAATGTTGTGATAAACACCATTTTACTCGCGGCGGTTTGTTTCATTAATATTTCGTTTTGCTCTAGGGTCCCTGAAAGAGCGCCAGCAGGCACGAGCTCTTGATATTGACAGTGGTGCGTACAGCATTTCATTTTTTAGGTTTTTCCGCTCATGAGTTGATTCAAGTGCCAGCTTTTGTAGTGTAAGCTACGCTGGCCGGGGTTGAGCAGTTTCAGTAGCTCCTGGAGAGCCAGGCTGCGCATGCGCGTGTGGAGCAGTGACGGAACGGGCTGGACTGGCATGGCGCCCAGTGGCACTAGCGCCTAGGTCAGTCCCCGATGCACGCGCGGCGCGCAGGCACTCCGGCTTCTCGAGATCAGCGGGGCGCTGCTGTCCGGTTATTCTGCGGCGGCAGCTTGGCTGCTTGATACATAGCCACCACGGCGCACAGCTGGCCAAACCAATGACGGGCATCTGGCAGTACGCCCCAGCGGAGGACTGAGGATTAATTTTGGACCACCTGGGGATCCTTTTGACGTGCAACCGAAAGCTCGGTTACACGGCGCCCCCTTCGCAATAAGAAGAGCGGAGCAGCTTGACTCATCGGATCCTGAAGTAGTCACACAATGCGTATACCATGTGTGTGTCATTGAAGCAGCAGTGAACATGATAATCAAGCTAATCCTGTGACAATCAGGAAAGCTAAGAATAACCAGCTGAACGTAAGCTTACGCTGCGTATGTCCTGTCATAGCCGGGCTAAGCCACTGCAATTTTTTTTTAATCCAAACCTACCTGGATTTATTTCGACTGTATTCCAATTTAATACGAATGGTCATGATTCTAATTCAATCGCAACATATTTTAATCCCAGTAATCACCAATTTAATCCCAACGCCATCCGTTTAAATCGAAGAGTCCCCCAGTTTAATCCGTTTATATCTTCAAATTAACAATGACTGCTGCTCATCTGTCTGTACCGTTACAGAGGTGTGAGGTGCTTCCAAGCCGTGAATAACTTTTTAATGTATATGAGCTTTTTGTAATTGCTCTTTCATATTACAAACATGTTTCATGAGTATGCTCGCGCCGTGCCGCGGTTTCATCAATGGCCCCTCTGCGCGGATAACAGTTTGATTATCCGCATCCGATCCGCATCCGCAGACTTTGTATCCGCATCCGAACCGCATCCGCAAACTTTTTACATTATTGTATCCGTATCCGATCCGCATCCGCATACTTTGTATCCGTATCCGAACCGCATCCGCAAAATGTGGAACCAGATCCGACTCACAATCCAGGCATTCATTGTATATCATAACATCAAGCGAGAATGAAAAAAAAAAAATACAAATAGCACTTTTTAAGTTGTTTGCTTATCTTTGTACAAAGAAATCTTCGGGTCACCATTCAAAGGGGATGTCATTTTATCATTATCAGTTTCATCGTATTTATATTAAAAGCGATCAGCCTTCCCGAGACACTGCGCGTCGAAGGAAAAATTATCTCAGTTATGTGATCGTCCTAGGAGTCCGCGACACTCTGCCCAGAAGAAGTGCACAAAAAGGATGTCGAGGCACTTCTTTTGTTTTTGGAATCATGACCACACTACTCTTTGCGGAGAGGGGGACGTTTCTTCTACTTTCTTGTGACTTGTACGTTTGAGGTTTTCTTTGCCCGGAGAAAGTTTCCGCTCTTTCCCTGCCAATGTACTAGCTTTCTCGGGACGATTGATGCCCTGCAATCTTTACTTTTTCTATAGATAGCATTTTTGACGAGAGGCAACGCACTAACTGAAGCGATCTTCAGTGAGAATCAGATCTTTCTTAGGATCCCTATTGTTTCTTCGAAACGCGTTTTGTGGAAATACGTTTCGTGGACAACTTTTCATGGACATACATTTCATGGACACACGGTTCGTCGACGCTGTACGTTTTGTGGGCACATGCCCCTGCGACGTTTTGTTGACAACGCATTTCTTCACTAAGCCGCTAAAAGCTAGCGCGCGATTCACTAAGGCGAGCTTAACCAAACCATACCCCCTCCCCCTGTAATCCAGGCGAGACGCAAAAAGTTTGTTACGAAAATAGCAGGGTTGTGTGCGACGAAACGTCTCAGGTTTTTCGATGAGACGAACACGAGAAGCCTTTCGATCAAACGTCGCATGTCGACGAAACGATCTGTAGATGAAACGTCAGTCGACGAACTGAATGCCACCGGGCAAAAATTTAGATCCGGATCCGCGGATATCCGCATCCGCAGCCCCTGACATCCGCATCCGATCCGCAATCCGCCAAAATTTGTCTAATTTTTATCCGCATCCGCCTGTTTACTGCGGATATCCGCGGATAATCTGCGGATATGCAGGGCTCTATGACAATGGGCGTCGACAGCTCCTTTAAGTCGTCAGCAAAACTTTGGCGGTATGCTTGCGCCATGTAGCGGTTGCAGACGTTGCATGTCGACTAAATCTACCTTTTTGGGTTCACTACGATTGATCGAACGCCATTTCATCGAATACGTTCTAGAGAACATAGACATTTTACGAAGCTCGATTTACAGAAAAGGAGCCCCAGTTTGGAGAAACGCCGTTTATCGAAAAGGGGACGCTTAAAAAGAAAGGCTCCCCTACTTCGCGGGTTCAGCATGGGCGTTCCAACCACCTCAGCCGCGGATTCCCCCTCCTCCTCCCACCTCCCTCTCCTTCTCCCCTTCCACCTGAAAAAGATTCCTGGCTACGCCAATGCCCTCGGCCCTTCCTGCTGCCTGCCTGTCAGGCTTAGCTTGGCGTCCGGCGTGATGGGGCGTCAAGGTCGCAAACGGAGCCACAAACTGCGGTTGTATCCCCAAAATCTCGCTGGGGCAGTGTTGGACAAAATACTCGATAAAATATTCAAGATAATTTACTAAATACCTGCTTCATAAAGTATTTAAAATACTACTCAGGTTACTACTGTACAAGTACCTTGAGTAAGAGTACAAATGCCAAAAATGTGATTGAATCACTTTTGAAGATACTTCCGCATTTCGTAATTTGTATCGACGTCAATGACAACAATTATACAGTTGCACAAATCCGGTTTACCAGAATGGTTTATCATCACGTAACACCACAAAACGAAAAAAAGCATCGTAGGGCTATTTTATGCAGCCCAACTTATAAGGAGCAGGATATTGCCACGAACGACAAATGGTGAGGCGGCGAATAACTGAAGAAACTGGAAGTTGTGATGCTGCGAACTTAGCTCAAAACAGAATAGAGAAACTCTAGCGTCGCGGGCGTCGATGTCGGCGAAACAGCAGGATCGAGCGCTGGGACAGGACTGACTCCGGAGCCGCCACGCGGATCACCTTTTGTACCCACGTGGGTTTTTAGAGCATTGGGCGTAAAACGTTCGGGCGCGTAGAACATCTGTAACTCAATCACACGACAGGGTTCTTGAACTTACGAGACTGTCAAGCTGAAAGAATACACAAAAGAAGCAGTCCGCCATTCGGCCACGCGCTCGCTCGGCAACGCGCGTGGCAATATCACTGATACATGTTACAGAACATTTTTGGGACAAAGATAAAGAGGTCGTTTTAGCTATAGTGACATCACTGAATATCATGTCCTGCGGTGCACCTATAGACGCATCGTTTAACTACAATCTACATTCCCTATATGGGGAGTTCACTTTAAACGAACTCGGGATACAGATATGAGTGAGATGGATAACAAAGAAAACCCACAGAATAGCCACGGCAGTGGCCGCATTTTCTTCAAGTAGGTTGCGTTCAGAAAGGCACTCAACGTTGGGGGACTGTTTGTTGGGATTTCGAGAGGTCATCCAGCTTTTAGTTCGTTTCCTGTCTTGTTCTCTGCTTATCAATGTTCGCTTATAGCCTCGTCCCACTAAAGCGACAAGCACCGGATTTTGTCAGCGACACCACAAAGTTTTGTGCTGCTGATGGTGTCCCACTGCAAAGACAAACACCCACGACAGACGCCGACAAGCGCCGACAAACCATCGACGACGGACGAGCTCTTGTCTGTCGTTGAACTTGAAAGCGCAGCAAGCGGCCCCATCGAGGAACACTCTCGGAGACAAACTTCATCCTCCTCGCCCGCTTGTGCCTTCTGTTGCTCCCTTCCCCCACCCTCCTTCTACCCTTCCTCCCGTTCCTCGCGCTGACTCAGTCCCTGGCGGCCACTGATCGTTCCCACTCCCGCAGTTCCGGTTCCTGGATTGCTCGTAGTGGTCGCTGGCGCGGCTTGCTTGCTGATAGTCGTGTTACGAAAGGAATTTGCTGTGGCTGGTTTTGCTCGCTCGCAAGCTTGGTGCGCAAGGGTGGTGCTTCCAAGACGCCGAAGTCTACGCCCTTGCATCAGGATGGATACACCCATGTGCGAGGACTGACCAAAGTAAGATCGCTCACCACAAAGCAGGACACGACGTTCCGCCAGTTCCGCTGCCAAGCCATTCCGGCAAGCCAGATACTTGTCATCCGTTCTGGTGATAATCGGGATGCCGCATTGTCCCCCATAAAACGCCTGCCCTCGATCATTCGGATATGAAGTTAAAAACATCTTCGAAATCGGCGTGAAATTCCGTGGCGCTCACCTGGAATGCCTCGAACGACCCCAAAGAGGAACGATTCGGGAATTCTAGTTTGGAAAAAGTTTGGTGTCGATTTTCACGACTGTTTGCGGAAAGTCGCCAACGGAAAATGAAGGCAAGCGGAGGATTTAAACAAGAAATAAAGTAATCGTTTCACTGCCACCGTGTTTGTCGGCGCGTTTTACGCCCAAAAGCAAAACGCGAAAACCGCGTAGCCAGACTCTGTTTGTCTGTGTATTTTGAAGTGTTTCGTTGACAACTCCAGTCCCACTATGCTCCGTTTTCGCCTTCAGGGTCCGAGCGCAGCGGACGCCAGGAGCCATCCCACCCAGTCCATGCGTTGAGAGAGTGGCATGCGACCTGAGGCTCCCTGTGTCGCGCTGCCCAACCAGCAGGTCACGCGATTTTCTCCCGGCGCTGAATTGGCTAGGACAGCTCGTGGCGTCCACTATACGCTCGGACTGGAAGGTGGAACGAGCGTAGGGAAACGAGTTTCCTTCTCCCCGTAGTTCTGCGTCGTGTCCGCCAGGTGGGACGGCGGACTCCGACAAACAGGCTCCCTGTCAGTGTCGTATGTCGCTCGTTGTCGTCTGTCGCTGTCGTTTGTCGCTGTTTGTCGCTTTAGTGGAACGCGGCTATCACAGACCAGCGTTCGCGAGAGGCAATAAGTGACGGACTGATGACAAAAGGACAATAAACAAAAGAAAACCTCGACGTTTTGCCGTAGCGGGGTTAAATATACAAGCAAAACAAAAATGTCTTTCTTTTTTATGTGCGTGTATGTCCACTTCTTATTATTTTTAATTTGTTATTTTCTTGACACTCACAGTGTGGCAATCTTTACTTCCGTAAAACCACCCCTTTTGTTTGAGGAGTTTTCAGGGGGAAACTCTAGAAAACAAAAGGCGCCTTTGGGAAGGCGACTGAAAAACCTTCATTGTACGAACTTTGGGCTGAAATATGAGTCACACTGGGCAAAAAAGCAATGTTTTTTTCACGAAGCTCAATCAAAGTCACCATAGCTAATCGAAGCTCTTAGCAGGATTGGGTTGCTCGAAAGAATGTTGCCGCTTGCTCGTGCCACGCCCACGTCACTTCACTCCAAGAACGTCAGAAAATGGCAGGATCGTAAAAAAATGTATTTGAGATAATGGGTACAAGATACTCAGAAATGTAGTTACAATAGATTTGCAAGATACCAAGATAAAAAGTATTTGAAATACAGTATCTTGAGCAGAGATATTTGTAGATAGGCACATGTCTGCACTGGGGCAACCACGTCACTTCTTGCATCGGGTGCATCGGAATCGGGTGGTATTCAAGATGCGGGTAGTAGTGATCGTAAAATAGCAAACGGGCGATTTTTCGGAGCCCATTGGCACCCTGTTGTTCGGCAGAGCGATCGCCCGAGCGCTCGCTCTGCAGAAGAGGGATGCACATGCACAGATGCGGTCTTATGTAAATGATGGATTGAATGCATCATGCACTTTGGAAAAACAGCGGTTGACGACTTGAAGCCGGAGCACGACGTAATCAATGCGTTTTCCAACAGGCGGTCAAGGAGCTGGTCTGATTCACTGTGTGGCGTGATGTTGGGGCTGCAGTCCTCCGTGCTCTGCCTGCTGGGCTTCGCGTTATGGTGTGCTGTCGCGGAGTAATTAATTTCTAGAGAGATGTCAAAGGTTTTTGGCGTTTTTGAGACATGTTCGATGGGGGGAGGGGGGGGGGGAGTTGTAACAAGCATGTAGAGAACTTTTTTGTAAGTTCCTCTTTAGTATACTTTGTGACTTGACGATAAAGTTAAATACCAGAAAGAATAAAACATAAAGGACGCACAAAACTAAATAGCTCATTTCTGTTTTTACGGTACAGTTCCTGTTTGTGAACAAAAACCGTACATTGGAAGTAATGCCGAAAGACGGGACTCGTTCTGTTCGACTTTTCTGCGTAGTTTGAGGTACAGTTCCTGTTTGTGAACAAGAACAATACATTGGAAGTAATTATGAAAGATGGGACATGTTATATTCGTCTTTTCTCCGCAGATTGATGTTTTTTTCAACTGTTTTGCTGTCCGCACCCTTTGTGATGAGCACATTTTAAGCACCTTTCCAAGGACGCAAGCGGAAAGAAGCTTCCCTTTGGCAAGAAAAGCGGACAAGAGTGGAGCGGAGTGCGCCATATGCCAGTGCTGTGTCGCGGCAAGCCATCCATGTTGTTGTCGTGTTTGGACAGCCCTTTAGCAAGGAGTAACTGCGAAGAAAAAGGTGTGTTTTAGAAGCCAGACTAATTGGGACAAGAACATGTCACAAAAGAATTTTTCCGCCCAGAAACAAACTATTTTTTTTACAGCAATATTTATTGCGCGAGGCTGATTTTAGTTTGCGGCTATTTCGTCCGTTTTAAATCGGGCGGCACAAAGTTGGTATTATACGTCACCCCAATGATGCCGCTGCACGTCACAGAGTGACGTTTGACTGCTCACTCCGCGCGCGTCGAAAGAGCGGGAGTTTCAAATGTGGAGAAGTTTTGACTCCGACTAAAGTACGTCCTGTGGCGTAAACATGGCTAGAAAAAAATTTGTTTTTTCGCGAAAGATTTGTTTTGTGACATGCTTGTCCCATATAGGTCGCATTTAAAAAAACACTTTTTTTTTTTTGCGAGATTAACCTTCTTCGCGTTGGTGCAGCGTTGCCCTCCGAGATTCTTGGTGCGCAAAACTCTCATCCGGCCCTGCCAAACGCCCATTTGCCCAGCAGATGGAGCGGAAAACATTGCTTCGTCGGAGCTC
Source organism: Ixodes ricinus (assembly GCA_037355805.1). NCBI lineage: Eukaryota > Metazoa > Arthropoda > Arachnida > Ixodida > Ixodidae > Ixodes > Ixodes ricinus. Next base: position 26,025 of record JAZHYW010037246.1, read on the forward strand.
CTACAAGACGGGGCTGATACAGAGCCGGCATCAACATCTCAAACGTTAAGAGGCCGCACGCGGCGGGCAGCGGCATGAAAAAGAAAACTGCGCCGAAGGCTAGCGCACAAGGGGTGTGTCATCTGGTGAAGTATCAGGCGCTGGCGCTCCTCGGCTTAGCAAGTTTTTTTTTTTTTTTCAGTTTCTTACAAGCCGGTTTTGTTAATACGTTATTTTGGGGCAAGCTCCTTAAGGCGTGGGTCTGTCCCTCCTAGTTGTGGGTATGTAGCCACTTCGAGGTTTAGTTTATGAATGGCTCAAGAGATGGCGTGGAAAGCGCGCGTATCGGCAGGCAGACCCCGATGCAGCGAGAGCTCGTGAGGCGTCTGCAAAACGCATCAGGCGAGCTCAGCCCGAAGGTGCCGACGCGCGGTTTAAGCGAGACTTTCTAGACGTTTCGTTCGGCCATAGCTGTGGTGTGTGTGATAGATTGTGGTTCTCAAACAGTCTAGTCACAATATCTTCCATAAAGAACGACCAGGCTCGCGCCAATGCCATCGCCGTGCTGCAGCGCGAGTTCCCTGCCAGCAGCGGTGAGTACAAGATTTGCTATAGCTGCAAGGATTCGCTAGTGGCGGGAAAGGTGCCTCCAATGAGCGTATCTTACGGCTACACGTACCCACCCAAACCGGATCACTTACCTCCTCTGAACCTTGTGGAAGAACGACTGATCGCTCCTCGTTTGCCGTTCATGAGCATAAGGCGGTTGACGCACGGTAATGGACAGTATGGCATCAAGGGGCAAGTGGTTAACGTTCCGATAAACGTCCCCACCACGGTGCAAACGGAAGAATCGCTGGTTTACCGACGATTCACTCCGGAGCTTCGCCCACTCATCATCATTCACCACGTGGATATGCTGTGACTTTTTCTTTGCTTCTTTTCTTTTTGCGTTGGTTCGGTTGTTGAGACCTCATCATGCAGGATTTATGGTTTCTGATGTTGATTTCCAGCCCCGTGCTTAACGCCACTGCAGCGCTAAAACGCAGCGAAGCCCTCTAATCTTCAAACGGTTGGCGACGTGCGCGACCAAAAGCGATCGCTGTGGTCGGCCTTCCACGATTGTCGGCTACGTCAGAAAAGGATTTATGATCGACGGAAATAAGAGGAATCAAAGAACTCTGGTTTTGACGGTGTTGTGCATGTTCCTTTGAGAGCGCAATGATTTCCAAGTTTCCACCATGCTGTTTACAAACACCATCGAACTTGTTGTTTGCAAGCTAATGACGTTCACGTGGGGAACCATAGAGGGCGCACACCAAAACATCTCGCCGCTAATAGGGTGCCCTATTGTTTGAAGACCGGTGGCTTCGCTGCGTTTCCATAGGAGTTAACGCTTTTTTTGCACTTTTCCTCAGGTAGTTCGCTCTTTGCAAGTTTTATCGAAAAACACGCACCGCCATTTAGCAACGCTGCACAAAATCGTAGCGCGATAGGTTAAGAAACTGACTTTCTGTGGTATATTTGAAGAGCCTGGCCGCTATTAGGAACACCCTGTATATATGAAAAGGTCGTCTATAAGATTTTCAACCGCATTTGAAGCATCAAAAAAGAAGAGATTCGCGAAAGGAAATAACACAGAAAAGAAACACATAGAAATACTCAGTGTTCCACGGCTACCCGATAGATGGTGCCAGTGTGTTCTCTTGTCGTAAGAGCATTTAAGACGTCTCAAGACACACGGTCGTAAGCAGTCGAAAGTGTGTGAAGCAGCCTTTAAGCGTGCCAAGATGCAGTGGCAGTGACGTGTCGAGGATACAACGTGAATACGTTAGCCTAAAATTCGAGGGGCAAGCACTTCGCGTTTCCATAGCAACGCTATTGAGACGCAAAGTAGACGAATGCGTCTCGGAAAACGTATGATGAACGCCAACTTCGGCTGCAACGCATACGGAACGCCGCAAAGAAGTCTCGCGAATCGTGAAGGGAGGCAACCCCGGCTACAACGGCAAGTGGGGCGTCATGGAGGCGACAGGAGCATCGGCAACGGAACGGCTCAACGACGAGCGAATAAAAAAGCGCCTGTTGGCAAACAAGCAATTTCAGAAGCATTTTCCTCAACGACTCGCTCGGCGTGGCCTGCAGCGTGCACGACCGTCTGGGGTTATCGGATGCCCGCGCTGTGAGGCACCGCTTTGGGGTACTGGTGTTAGCGAAGTTCTCCGACGAGTCGTTAAAAGGATTCGTGTCTGTCCTTCATTTATATAGGACAAGACGCTGAAAAAAAGCTATCATATTCGAACAACAATCAGGGCAGCGAATTCGACAAAACGTTTGATACATTAGGCACGTATTTCGTTTGGCGGAGAAAGAAAAATATCAAGAAGCAGGTCATTTGTTCAGTATTACAAAAGGTATTGTGACGATCTCCAAGAGCATACACAAAATTATATTTTGAACTCACTTCCTTAATTTCAAATTAACGCTTTTATAATATTTGGCTATGTTAGGCTTCTTACTGTTGGTTTTTACCCGAAATGAGAGGAAAAACACAAAGCCTCGGATGGGAGCGTAAAGTAATTGAAAGTGATTAAAAAAAGAAAGAAAAAACAAATTTGACATCTTGGTCACACTGCTCAATCAAGGTGCCGTATACCTTGATTGTGCTGGTAGAATTTTGTTTCTTTTCGTATGCAAGAAATTACGCGTTACCAGATCAAGCACCGTCAAAAATTATATTATAAAGCTTTCCTAACAAGTGGGAAAATTATATAGAAAATGTTTCTGGAACATTTGACTTGGCAAGCTTCAAAAAAAACTCCGGTCAAAAATATTTTTATGTTTTGAAATGCAGTTAAGCGAATACATTTAATACTGCTGCACATAACAAACTCTGGAATATCTTCAGTTGTGCCAGCCAAAAGTTTTGATGAAATTCGTCAGCCTATGAACTTAAAGGGATTGTCCGGTCAAGTTTTGTATTCGAGAAAACAATTGAATATTATTGTTATTGCCTCGAGACGTATCGTACGTGCAATATCTGAATTTTATATGCCCCTCTGCATGAGTGATTGAATTTATACTGCTTCAATCGCATTCTAGCGTAAACGCGGCTTTCGTTGGCAACATTGAAGCTCTGACGTCACACAAGACAAAGCGAGCATTTCCGTCTCGTCGTTGCCTGCGAGTGAACGCCGCAGCGTGCTCCGTTTTTGTTGTTGTGCTCGACTTGTTTCGTGGATGGATGAGATTTTTGTTGCGCGGTTTCAATTCAATTCAATTCAATTTTATTTTCAAATCAAGTAATACAAAATAAAGAGCTGGCCCACAAAGCAGCATTCTGCTTGTATGTGGGGCCAGGCGACCAGATAGAATACATGTTGTTACAAAAAACAAAAAGAAAACACTCCGCAGCACAAAAAAGAAAAAAAAATAGAAAGGAACACAAAATTAGCAACACTGCCCGATAGTTGTGGGTGCCACAACTACCGGGCAGCACATGCTGAGCCAAGACATGACGTTTCACACTTTTCCGCAAGACGTGCAGCGACGAGCAAAATGTATCGTCGCCGTGCGTAGGGACTGGGTTCCCGTCAAGGTCGAGAGCCAGCTTATATGCAGCAATCATCTCACAGAAGAGAGCTACGAGCTGAGCTGTAAGCGGACAGAAGGCTCGTAAGCTGAGGTGTGATGCTGTGCCAACGATATTAAACTACGTCCACTTACTCCTCGTCCAAATCGGATCAATCAATTTGATTATGCAGCGAAACCGAATCCAACAGCTAGGCCATCTGGAAACTATACCAAAAGTTGTATTTAGCACTCGTGCAGCCAAATTTTGTTTGACCCGCATGTGAAAATGGAGCGTGGCTACGGTTCACCAAGCTCGTGCAAATCAAGTGACGACATGCATTTGAACGATTCGCCGTTTGCCTTCGAGCCGCGGACATCGCCTCCAAGGGAAGGACCCGCAGCCTCAATACCGATCCAGTGGATCCGCCGATATATGTACCAAGATGCCACTTCAGAGGCAAAAGCTGCATCCTTTGCTTTGCAAGCGCTCCTAGTTCGATCGGTGGCCGTCGCAGTTGTGTTTGCGCGAAATGGCATACGTTTGCTCGAAGCTAACAGCTGTTTTCGAGAAATACGCTGCTAAAGGCGTGACGTTTTTTGCACACGCTTGCGAACTGCATTAAAAGAACCGTATTTTAGTAGGGTACAGTCTAGGAGAATATGTAATTTGAAACAAAATACAAGACGCCCATCAACAAACGCTTGTTATCCAGACCATCCGACAAACCTTTGCGTTTTGTGACGTCACGCAGCAGCTACGGATGTCAGCCATTGACACTAGCGAAATTCAAAGTGCAGTTTCGTACACATGCTCATGAAAGGTATTATTAATAACGGGAGGTCATATATCAAAATATAAATGACGTTTGTCTACATGAAAGTTCCCTCGACGTAACGAGCGCAAAAACTTAAGTACGTCCGGTTTTTTACCGGACAATCCCTTTAAGTTTATACGCAGTACAAAAATGTTTCGTAGTACAATTATACCTGGCTTGGTGGTCGGCGCATTATTTTTTTCCTAGGTAAAACGTTACCTAATTTTATTTCTCCTCCTGTAGTCTTAGGCGGATTATAGACCTTATGCTAAATTACTCAGCAACACAAAAACGGTACTAAAAACGTAAGCACTTCGTGTCTCATATGCTCATCTTTTCTGTATAAATGATTCAAAGTAAATGTTAGAAATTTGGCATTGAAAACAGTACGTGAAACATATTACTTGTGAAGACATTTTTCCCCTAGAATCATTATTGCCGCAGACACCATCACATGCAGCGCGTGTAACCTCGCTCACAGCATGCTCATGGGTGCTCAGATAATTTTGCGAAATGACGGAAGTTGTGGGCGCGATTTTCGACCCGAGAAACTTTGTGGCGCCATCGATTGGTGGGGAAAGCAACTAGCTGGAGAGAGTGGCGTTTCAGAGTTGTTGTATTTCCGATCCACAGAGGACGCCACAAGACAGTTGAGCGGCGAAGGTCTTTGAGTGAGTGCCAGGGGAAAAGGAGTTTGTCCTGTTTTGTGCACTGCTTCTGAGGTACGACCTTGGCATAACACGCAGTCGCTTGTGGCACTCGCAGCGACAGGCAGGGACATATGCTCCTAGCATGAAATCTTAAAATCATATACCTTTAATGACAAATTGACCAAAGGCAGACCATAAACATGCTATTCATGCAGCCCAAATTAATGGGAACACGAGAATTGTTTTTAATAAAATGGACGAGGAGTTCTAATAGGTACAAGTACGTATATGCTATTTTCACAACCTAATTTGAAGAAAACACGAGAATTGTTTTAATAAAGTGCACGGGTGAGCTAATTGGAACATAATTTATAAACGTAAAGCGCGGTTGACAAAAGAGAACAAGTGGAGTGACACCACAAAGGATTTTGTGATTTTCGTAAAAGAAATGCATTTGGCTTAAAAATAACATTGCTTGCTCAACCCTAACATTAACTCAAGGACTGAGTTGGAAAAAATACTAAAGAGGCATAATAGTTCCTTTTCAAAAGTGCGCGCCATCTCGTAGTTACCGCGTCAATCATCCGAGGTCGCCCCCATGCACCACCACTGACCTCCGAAATTCCCCGGCGAGCAAAGATCTCCTGCGATGGTTCTGTACGTTTGGCCACCCAGCAGAGGAACATAATTAGGGGTGTCGTGAAGTTTTGTCGCACCCGAGGTTTGGCGAACCTTGGACCTTTTTGCAAAGTTCGACGAAGTTTCGACTTGGGTCGCAGTTTTCGGAGGGGACAGCGGAGCGCCGCGAAGCGGCGTGTACGGGTGGGCTATCTGGGTTAATATTTTTTAATGAGCCATCCGCAGACTGTCGCTGCGAAGCGATGTAAACAGGTGTGGGTGGGGTTTAACACGCGCTTCAGTGATATACCCGGCGCTGTCCCCATTGCGTTTCCAAAAAGTGCGACTTGTTCAACTTATGGACAGGGTTGTCCGACTTGTACAAGAAGATTTCGATTTACGAGGGGAAAAAATTTAGAAACTAATTTATTCTAGAATTTATAAAATGATTACTAATATTGCCACGAGTGTCACCTAGCCAGCGCGTGCGTGGCCAAATGGTTACCGTGCTTGGCTGTCGAGCGGAGGCTCCAGCAAGATGAGCTGGCGGGCTTGTTGGTTGTCCATCATGAGTAAAATAGCGCAAAACAGCGCTATTTTACTCTATACTTTCATACATTTTATTTTATAATTTTTACGTATAACAACTTTGAGGGTGTACTTTTCTTTCTTTTATGCTATAACATCAGTACGCTTCTTTCTCCCTCCGTCCTTTATAGACTATTAAATGTCAGTTTAGCGCCCTTCCTGTCTACTTCGTCCTTCCTTCCTTGCTGTTTTGCGCTATTTTACTCATGACGGAGGCTCCAGGTTGGATTCCACGGAACGGACTCTTCTTTTATTTATTCTTTCAACCTGGCGCTCTCGTAAGTTTGAGAACCTTCTTGTCTGATCGAATTACAAATGTTCTATGTGTCAAACGTTCCACGCCGAATGTGCCAGAAAGCCCGCGGGTACAAAAGGTGCTCTGCGTGGCGAGCTGGTTTCAGTCTCGCCCCAGCGCTCGATTCTGCTGTTACGCCGCTATCAAAGCCTGCGACGCTAGCCTTCTTCTATTTTTTGTTTTGGACACAAGTTCACCCCATTAAACGTAATTAGTTTCCTTCAGTTAATCGTCACTTCATCAATTGTCAGTCGTGACTTTTTTTTTTGTTTTGGGGGGGGGGGGGGGGGGGGGTGCTGGGTATGCAACCCGTGAAGCATACTCCTCCGAGAACCCGCTCGGCAAGCCCCATTCGATTTCGAACTTCTGTTGGCGGACCCGAGTGTCGTGACAACCGCCGACTTTAGTACCAAGCTCCTGAGTTTGGGCTACAACCGGGAAGGACAACGCAGACAACACCGACGATGGCCACATCAACGACGCAGTCCACAACAGCACCTACCGTCGTTTACATGACCGTCACCCCCGGACACCGGCTCGCTTCCACGGTGAAAGCTACGAAGACCTCGACGACTGGGTCAAGCAGTACGAACGAGTGGCCCACCATAACGGGTGGACACCGGAACAGTGCCTTCAGAATGTCTATTTCGCCTTGGAGGCAACAGCACGCAACTGGTTTGAAAACCACGAAGCATCGATCACCGCCTGGGGCGAACTCAAGGCTGAGCTCCGAGGTACATTCACCAGCAAGCACTGAAGAGATCCCGATGAAGGGCTTCTTCAAGCGAAGGTTTAAGGTCCTAACGTTAGCGTCGTTAGCTTTGTCGAAGATGTTCTTCTACTCGGAAACCACGCGGATCCTGATGCCCCCGAAGCAAAGAAGCTCACGGTTCTAAAGAGAGCTGTGAAGGAGACTATCTTCGGAGGCCTTGAGCGGAACCCACCTACGACCATAGAGGGTTTCATCACGGAAGCCTCCAACATCGAGCGTTCTCCTTCTCGCCAGAGCCAGATACTACCAGAGGCTACCCGACGTCAGTGCGGTTTCGCCGTCCCCTTGAAACCTTGCGCACAGCATTCCGGGATTTCGTGAGCTCATCCGCGAAGTCTTCCGGGGGAGCTTGAGAAGCTTCTCCCAACTGCTGAGCGCCCGGACTCAATCACAATCGCCGAGGTTGTTCGCGACGAGGTTCAGCGAGCGTTTCTGCCAGATGCCCCTGTTATCGCGGCCGCACCCGAAGAGCCAACGCTGACCTGCGCCGCAATGGTCCGACGACCGCCGCCAGCTTTTCAACATTACCCGGTGGCACCACGACGGGACTCACCAACGCAGCCGTACCTCCGACGCCACGACGAACATCAGTACGACCGCCGAAAACAGCCGGTGTCAAAGAAAACCGACGTACGGAGGATAGCGGATCGACGACCCATCTGCTCTCACTGTAATGAAGCCGACCACATTTACTGTTGATGCCTTTGCCGACAACTGGGGCTGCGCGGGTTTTACCCAAACAACCCGCGCCCAAGGTACGGCGAACGCCCTCGCTTCTTCGAGGTATACCTCCGACGTTCACTCTCTTCAGCGCCACCTCTCCGCCGTGAATCCCGCCCACCATCGCCAAGACGTTTAGCGTCTCCAGCGTCACGACCCCGCCGAGAGAGCCTGTCTCCCCTGCGTCACCGGGAAAACTAACAGCGGTAACGCCTGGAGGTAGCGTCGCCGAAGACGACCGAAGTAAAAAGCCTCCAGGTACGCTGAAGCGCTCCCACTCTCCCGACGCCACGTATCGCAACGACGCTCCTGTAAGGGTGCTTAACAACCTAAACGTAGTTATCGACGGCCACAACGCATCAGCGCTCGTGGAAACCGGAGCAAACTACTCAGTTTTGAGTGGAAACTCTCTCGCCGTCTTCGAAAAGTGACGACGCCGTGGGCGTGGGCCGCAGATACGAACCGCTGGACGACTCAGCATCATGCCCGTCCGAAGGTGCACTGCTCGCGTCGGAATACACGGCGAGGCATGTTTTGTGAAATTCGTCGTTCTACAAGAGTGTGCCAGAGACGTAATTCTGGACATGGACTTTCTCGTGAATACGGAGCCGTGAAGGACCTTGGAGAGAACAAATTGACGCTGCGGACACCTGTTCCGCATTAAGAGGAGCCCCAAAGAACATCAGTCGCCAGCCGAGTAGCTGCCGACCACGTGAACCTCCCACCTCGATCAACGTTGTTGTGCCCGTCATTACCCACGCAGGTATCTGCGGCGAAGTTGTTCTGAAAGACAACATTCAATTGCCCCTTTTAAAGAGTAATCGAGGTCGCAAAAGTAGTAAATGAACTTCAAAATGGGGGCATCGTGGTCCTCGTGACGAACTTCCGACAAGAAAGGCAACACCGCAGGAAAAATGCCTCTGTGGGCCACTTTGAGAAACCCCTGAACGCCGTCGAAATCACCACGATTACTGAAGAGTCCTCGCCGTTTCAGCAAGCCAGTACGTCGCCGGCGCAGCTCGACATTGACCCCAAGCATCCGGGCCCGAAACGACGGCAGCTGATTCAAACCGCTGTTGGCGAAGCACCACATCATTAGCGTGATCGACGCGCT
>JAZHYW010037250.1:0-12123 GCA_037355805.1 Ixodes ricinus
TCCCGCTGTCGCCATTTTCGCAGGGCAGCATCCCGCAAGACCAACATTGTCAGCGCTTATCTTTCCGAATATTTCGTCTTTTTTGACGATTCTTCTTCTGGGTATAGGTAGCATGGGGCGTAAAAAGCAATGAAAACCAATACAACGGCGCGATGTCAACGTGTTTTGACGAGCGGAATCCTGTTGGGCTGTCCTTCATTTGTAGTATACGCGGACAAGCCGCCACACGGCTCTCGTTACTCGGTAAAGGTAAAGTCCCTCGATACCTCTTTACAAGTAACGACAACCAATACAAATGACAAAGCACATTCGGCTGGAACAAAATGGCGTCCTTCAGTTCAAACCTCTGCTGTGCGCCGCCCTTCGCTTCCTAAAATCTGCACGGTCACGCAGTCGGCGCTTCAAAGATTGTCGCTACTTGTAGGAAGCTCCTATTCTAGGGACTTTACAAAAAGGTCCATCGTGAAGGTATCAGAAGAACTTGAGACTATGTTTTATTCTATTCTTTTCATGTACGGTCTCGAACATCTTTTATGCAGTTGTAAATAAATCGATAAATGTTGTTGCGTTTGTACGACGTTTCCTTGCATGCTCAAAAAGAGTGAACAAAACAAACAGAAAATTAGCGGCTCGATATGATGACAGAAATAAGCTGCTAAACTCTAAACGATAAAATTCGCCGCCACAATGGGAACACGGCACAGCCACCCTCGTCGAGTGAATGATTGATCTGTCCGGATATTTAGACAGTGAGAGGGGACTCATCTCACAAAGATATTTTACCAGTGCGGTATAACTGCTAACCTGGGGTCTTTAACATGAACCGCGGAGTAATGATTTCCCGAGTGAAGCGAGATTGCAATGTAACTAATGTCGTAAATGGTTTAGGTGGCTATCCACAGCGCCACACACTTACCTGACAGAACTGTCGAGAACACCAAAGGAGCGCTATGCGTACATTATCGCACAGTGTACTATGCAAAGATCCAAAGTAGCGGCACGGATATGGATGGAGTTGAGCGCCACGGCGCGGAGCTTGGGAGTTTAATTTAATGTTATCTGCCATTGAATTGCAAACGCTCCCCGTGGTTTGAGTTGGACCCTCTCTACAATCTAGGCTCTCTAGGAAAACAAGCTGGAAAAAGCGCCCCCTATAGTTCAATCTCCTCGCCAATAGTGGTCGTACCTCACCTCAACAGCGAAAACGCCGAACGTCATTTTAAGATAGTTCTAACTCATCGTTCTTAAAAGCTCCATACAACGATTTTGATTTGTGTCAACTGACTTATTCCGCGGAGGAGGCCTAAGGCAAAATGGGTAGGTGCCTGACAAGGTCCCCCTCTTGGTATGCAGACAGCAACATACCGACAGAAAAAAAATCCTAAAATATTAAAAACATTATTACGACGTTGATGCGATAGCATATTTTGCACCGATTTGTCCACTTTTGTCTGGCCATTGAGGATTCATCACATGGCGCTTTACGTTCGTCACATTGAGTGCCTTTGTTTCGCCTACTTCATCAATAGCGTTAACAAATGAACACCACCGAGACTCTTACTGTTGTTTTCGAGACAGTTCAAAATAAAAGTGATTCACTAGAGTTCGTCGGCACTGAAATTATCTAATATAGGCTGAAATTCTTAATCGTTCGGGATGGTTTACTAGTGTCGAGGTTGAACGTACACATCGCGATCCCATCAATTTGATTATTTCTCCCTCTACTATTATTTTTTCAATCCTGTTCCCATTCCTCGCATTCATTTATGCCCTCACAATAGAAGGCACTCTCGCTTTAGGTGGAGTGTCGCCTCTTGACCCCCTCGGGTGCTCTGACCTCAGCTATGCATTCATGTTGGCACACTGGCACAGTACTGCATGGCGCAGTGTCTGGAACAACTCTAAGACTGGTGCCACATTCCTCCCGTGCATTGAAAGTGGTCCTGATGTGACAAAAAATGACGTCATAGAAGCCGGAGTGTCATGCTGTCGGATGTCGCGATCCTGGCGGTTGCTAGTCGAAATGGTGGCGAAAAGCACGAGCGAACGAGGGTGTCGCTGTCGTCGCGGCGTCCCAACTTCTGGCTACCAAAGCTTCCGTGGACTGTCACACCAGGGAGGGACCTGCTGTAGAACAGGCGTCTGCCAGGTCCGTCACCACTGCTGGGACACCGCCAGGATCGCGGCCGGCGACAGCATACAACTTGTATGACGTCACCAGTCGGAAATCGAAGGGTTTTTGGACGCGGTAAACACAAAAGTCGGAGACGCAGGCACCATACTAACAAAGCGTGTAATAGAACTAGAAAAAATGTGTTTAAAAGAAACAACAAATAACTGTGCAACCCGCGCCTTCAGCTCTAATAATTTCCTTTTAACTTTTGTGTTCTTGTTTTTATTTATCTTCACTGATTTATATTGACTTGGGCAAGCGTGATGACGCTTAACCAAAGCGCGACTTAAAATATCTGATATTGCTCGCAAGGGGCGCTGCTCAAAACCTGAAAGCTACAGGCCTATATGGTGAATTTTGAGTGCGATTGCGTGCCAAGAAGACGCTGACGAAATCGCATCGGTCGTCGCCACCGATAGGGAAAGTTGGGCTATTCCTCGACAGGACGTTGTAAGGATCCGATTGAAAACTCTGTTTAAATTTCGCTCCTAATTTGTTTTTGTTTTTTGTTTTTTTGCGTTTTTACATTTTTGGAAAAGTTTTATGCAAAACGCTTATAAACATTTAAAGTCGTTTTTACAAATATGATTTATTAAACTCGTTTAATTACATAGCCAATTGGTCAGCGGGCGAATTCCACGTCCGCTCCGGCCGCTGGTCGTCTCTTTTTCGTCACTTTCGGGGCTCTCGGATGGAGTCGGGTATCCCCGGTGAGTACGCAGCAGATACTTATTGGGCCTTGAGTGCGACTTGCGTGCGGCGTCGTGGAAATGAGCAGGTCTCCACACGTTAACTCCAGTTGTCGGTCTCTGTGCATGTCTGCCTCACGCAGGACTAAAAACCGAACTGCGAAGCCAGACTGCCCCCTTTTCTTCCCCGCTGCTACATGGTACGACGCTCTCCACGGTCATCTCTTCACCCCACAAGTCCGCTTTGAACTTCTTCCATGCCACACACGCTAGAATAACGACAAAGCAAAATCAACGGAAGGTAAACATTTGGGTAAAGGTAAACGAAGGTCACCTGGCACGCCCCAGTGGAGAACTGAGCATTAGTTTATATCGCACCTTTTGACGCGCAATCGAAATATCGGTTAGACGGCGCCTTCTCCGCGATGATTTCGGACGGCCCGGATTCGAAGCCGTCAACTGGGGATCCGTAAGCCGGCAGTTTACGTCGGATCCACCGAGGCGGCAAGCTACGAAGGTTCTCAGAATGAGAGCGTTCAGGTATTGGCAACAGGGTACATCGACACGTCCCGTCATTTTTGCTCTGTCTCTCCTTTATGTCAATTGATACAAACGGTTATGCCGGGACAAGCCATGACAGGTGTAAACATTACAGAGCACAAAGAAAACTGGCAGTTTCAGCAGATTATCAAAAGTGCGCTTCTCGTGACAGATAATCGGAGCAGCCAGTTCGATGACTATACTTTGTCTCATCCTACGATGGACTAAAGGCCAAAGCCACAGGCCGCAGGTCCAATCACGTTCCAAGCTATACTATGACATGCTTAACATTGATTAGGGGTGGAGGAATAATGCTCGAATCCAAAAGCGCCACATCATTTCTATACCTTCGACGCTGCAAAGAGCCTATATGTTGTGGCTTTCTTTGCGATGTAAAATTGTTGAGTCACTCAGTGCTCTTCGATTCGAACCACTGTACACCCGTCCTCTCATCAGTGATCCGAGATGCGGGCACCGATTCGTGCATCGAAGCGAAATACCGCACAATTTCTAAGTGGCTCGTGATTGGATCTGGCGGTCCGTAGCTTTTTCCTTTAGTCCATCGTAGGGTGAGACGAAGTATAGCCGCTTTCAAATTGAAAAGTATCGGGATGCCCGAGAAAGTCGAGAAACCCTCCAAGAGGTACAGTCGGTGATCGCCGTCCAAAGCTTCGAAAGAGAAGTCGTGCTGAGGGACCCAGAAATGCGTTTCTCCAAAACATCACCTTCCCGAAAGACCTCTTTTGAAAGCTTTTAAAAGGGAAGGTTATATCAACCTCCTCCGATCGAGGGACAAAAGAGCAAATCGACGCGAAGAGGTCCCCCGGCACATTCCGAGCGCCAGCGTAAGGCCCCCGGAGACCGGCTTCTGGATGGCTTCTATTTTTGGTTCGTTCCGGTGAGGCAATATCGCTGTGCATACTGGACTGTCAAAAAACACCGACGGTGCGGGCTACTCACCTGACCGAGCTCCCAAATCAAAATGCACACGAACGAGAGAAAGAAAAAGAAAAGGCAAAGCGGTGCTTGATGCTCCTGATATGCTGCGGTCCAGTCGGAGGAAAGGCGCACGTGTGAAACCGTTTCCATGGAGATTCTACCTGATACCAAAGAAAGAAGGCAGCTGTTCCCTGGCAAAAAAATTCTTTCGGTGCGCCCGATTTGTTTTTCTTTTTTCGTGGTTTCTTTTCTAGAAATGGCGTTTCACCGTTGTTATTTTGCTTCGCGCTTCTCTCGTGTCCCCGTTGTCGCTTTCGTAGTGATCGGTTCATACGAAAGCGTCAATAAACGTTGACGCTTCTTTTTCGTTAAAGGTTGACGCTTCAGTCGAAAGTAAAAACAAACTGGTTTACTTAACAATACTGGTCCATCGAAAGACATCGTTCCGAAGCCGGAGCGGCGGCATCCTCGTCCTTTTCCCCTTTCTCTTTCTTGTATGTGCCACCTTTTCCGTCGAGCGCGCGTGCTTGATAGCCCCCCCCCCCCCCTTTTCAAATAACAAAAAACGTACTTAGTTTGTTTTGTCACTCTCCCAGGATTTGGAGATGGGCAGTCTTATCTGGCATCGAACACCCGTTTCTCTACCAGGAAACAGGTGTTCAATAATTGACGCGGCTGTAGACTATCACGGAGGAGCACCAAGTCTCTAATGTTGCGTTGTTGTCGTGCCTGTTTGGTGGCCTGAAGCGACCCGAGTACTGTCAGGCAATCTTTTGTCTAACGCTGCCAAAAGCTGTTCATGACTTCTAGTCTGAGCTTCCAAAGCTGCTGTACAAACCCAGCTTTAATGCCATTTATGTTTGCCCCTGTCAGGATGGGTATCGATGCTAGTCTATTGCCAACAAGGAAGCACGCCGGGGTCAGAGACTGAGGTTCTTGAATCTCCTTACAGGTGAACGTCAGTGGTGTTGAATTAATCACTCCCTCGATCTCACTAAGTATAGTTCTCCAGCTCTTCCACGGTCAGGAGTCTTCTGCTAATGGCCTTCTTCAGTGAGGTCTTGACGGACCGCACGAGACGTTCATATGAACCCGCCCCACCATGGGGCACGCTCCACAATGAACTTCCGTTGAACTCTGTTGTTGCTGAAATGATCCTTGAGTTCTTCGCGGCGAAGCGCGTTCTAAAGTCATTTCATTTTTGTTGTTGCTGCTTTTGAAAGTCAAAGCATTGTGTGAATCAACTACTCGTGGAAGACCTCTTCGGAACGTAGACCTCCTGAATGCCTGTATGAATGTCACGGTCGACAGGTTGGGTACTATCTCCAGATGTATTGTCCTTGTCACAGCACAGGTGAGTAAGGATACATAGACCTTCTTGGTTGTCGTCCCCACTGAAACCCAAAGGGGTGCTACAAAGTCTATTCCGATAATCTGGAATGCATCCGCCTTCGTAGCACGGTTTGAGAGAAGGGGCGTGGTCACCTCAGACAGCGGCCGTACATGTTGTCGTCGACATGGTATGCATTTTCCCATTTCCTTCTTGACCAGCTGCTGCCGAGCACGTGGAATCCAAAACCGATCCCTCAGTTGCACCACTGCATCGCTTACTCTGGCATGAAGTAATTGCCGGTGAGCCTGGTTGACCAACAATATGCCAAAGAGTGGGGTTTTGTTTTATTTTGTGGCTACTGGATGCTGCTCATCGTAAGATTCTCCTGAAAACTGAGATGAACATTTTTGGGTGCTGATCCCGCTGGGAGTGCTTTGCCCTCTCGGAGGCTGTGCAGCTCTTCAGCGAAAGAACTATGTTGTTGTACTTGTCGTATCAAGTGTTGTTCAGCCCTGTTAAGTTCTTCTCCGGTCATTGGTCCTGTCTCTGTCCTTGCTCGTTTCACCCTGTTTATGAAGCGAAGCATCCATGCTGTTGTTCGTAGCAGTCAAAGTGCCGAACTGAATCTCTCAATTTCCGGCGTCACCGTTGTGTTAGAAGTAGCGGACAAAAATGTCACCCTTTCCTCTACTGTCAATTCCGCAGGGAGGTCTTGAGGCCCAGTGTGTTCATGCGATATATCATTTTTAGCTGCACGTTACACGTTTGTTTATTTGCTTTCGCGGCGTTGGTAATAACTAAAAACAAAACAGAGGAAAGGAATAAGGTAGTCCAGCTCACACTGCCCGGTAAATAAGAGTCGCACGCTGCAATCTCCTACGTGATATAGTCCGTTGCAACCTCAGAACGAAGGGCGAGGTAAGACGGGCCGGGAGGAGGAAGCAGACGGAACGCTGGAGAAGAGAGGGAAATTCCTCCTTCTCTCTTTAGCGTTCCGTCTGCTTCCTCCTCCCCGGCCATCTTACCCTCGCCCTTCGTTCTTAGGTTGCAACGGACTATAGCAGTGCGTGACATTTTTTGCTTTCGCATTTCTTTTCCCAGTGACTTTGGCAGGTTGTTTCGTTTGCTCGCTTGACGAAGCAGTTCAAAAGTACATTCAAGTGCTTGTTGACGTACGTGTCCAGGCAATCTTTGCACACCGTGCCTTTGTTTCGAGTGTCGATCAGCGGCCTCAAGTGCGCCTTCAGCTGAACTCTTGTCTGGTGCAATATATCAGTGAAATGTGTGTCGAAGGCACGGCTGATGTTACCGGCTAGGTGACGAGCTAAGTCGTAAGGTGGTGTCATTTTCGCATGCGAATATTTCTTGTTCTTCAACAGAATGTCTTTCGAGGTGTTCCATGTTTCTGATTGCAGTTGGACTTGGCAAGCATGATGACAGATCTGACTGGCTGCCCACCCGGCTACATAGGACTGGGTGTTCAGTTGTGCATCTGGTCTGTCGTCCGTGAAGTTCTCCGCGATCTCCGTGGAGTTGTCATAATCGTCTGTTGAGGCGTCAGTGGCGATTTTGAAGCCAGACTTGGATAGCTCTTCCAGTTTAATTTGAATGCTGCAGTAACTTAATTACTCACGTTTGTTCGGTCTTCGGGAAACGGAAGAAGGATTTTCCACCACATCGCAAAAACTTGTTTTTGCAGTGGTAGGCAGCACATGGCATGCCTGCCATCTCCAAGTATGCGCTGGTGTATGCCCGAAGGCGGCCGGTTGATCAACAAACGATGACCCATAGCAGACGTGCCGGCGTACACAAATAAAATCCGAATAGAAATGTATAACGAGCTTACACTTTTTAATATATTTAATAAATATCAAAAAGCACATATGAAGATTTACGGATTAGAAACTCAATCGAAGGCGAAAATAGGAGGTTATCGCAGACGACAGTGGAAAGAAACAACAACAACAACAAAGTTGCAGACGGCCCTCAAAATGTCCGGGCGCAGAGTAGCAGACGAACCGGCGGTAGTAAGCGCCGAAGCGAAGGAAAGAGAGTAAAAACTAAGCCAAACAAGGCAAAGCAAAATACGCGATGGTTCGAACGTCAAGTAAACAAGAGAAGAAAAAAACAGAACAACATAAAAGCAGGAGGAAGAAAGAACGCGGCGGCGTAGCGTCGCCTCAAACATAAAAAGAAAGTAGACTTTGAAAAATGGAAGGAGTTGCACGACGGTCCAACGGGTGCCGGCTTTTATCGTAGAAGACGCAGAAGACGTTAGTCGTCCCGGCGCTAACAATCGGAATTTGTGCACCGTATATAACGTGACCGAAATCACCTTTATTTGCGCTACGACGCTCTCCTCTTTTTTTTTTCTTTTGCACGCGCGAGAAGTCTGCTTTTTTTGTAACTCCGCTTTTATTAATTTCAGTAATAGCGTCAGATTTGCATGTGCACAATCGACTTCTTCCAGAGCATACTGACATCGCAGTAACGTACGTGGTTCGAAATTGCCTTTTGCTTCTTCATCCGGAGACGATCTTAACGGGATTAGCCAGCTCGCCTATTCGACAAAACGGTTATAAGCAAGACATTCATGAGAAATGGGAATTGCAACAACAAAACGAATTGATTGATAAGAACAGTAAAGTTGAAACGTAGCTATGTTCTGAAATGTTTGTACATTGCCCTTTTTCAAAAAACAGCGCGAAGGTACATTCGTGTTTTGTCTGGCTTAGATAAGTTGTGACAGAGTGTTTTCTTCAGGAGAGCCCTAAAATTGCAACCTGAAAGCTCTAACATCTTTCCCACGCGAAGAAAATGTCCTTCACTCATGAGGTGGCACCTATTTTTTAACATTCAAAGCAGCGAATACCCGTGACAATTTTTTTTTCATTGGTCACCTCGCACGGAGATAGGCAAAACCAATGCGTTGTGGAGAATTCGTCTGCTAGCGGAAACTCCGAGCTCGCCAGGGGCGCTGCGATCACTTTTCGCCCGCGCTCCGCGGGAGTTGCCAGTATTGGCTTACATGGTATTTGGCCGAACTTTAACAATGCCTGGACTCAGCAGGCGTTTTCTACTTTGTCAACCCGCAGCGCGTGGGTATGATTAACGGTTGGCGGCATAGGATGGGCACCAGGCCACGTGGCCGCTTGTTCTGGCTCCGAGTTGAGGGGATGAACGATGCTCATATTTCTCGATTTTCTTTGACGACTGCCAGTGCCTCGAAAGACAAATCTAAGGCAAGTTTATTCAGTTATTAACGTTAGGGAGTGATTCTAAGTGGTATTTGGCGAAAGTAGAGAAATCGTTTTATGACCCCTTTAAAATACAGCGATGAAAATAGTTATCATTTGCGAACGAGGCACCAGTCGTCGAGTGCTTTCTTCAGAAACTTTCAGACATTAGCAATTTAGACGTGTTGGTTTCGATTGCTTCGCTCGCAGGTAACAATGCTCAGATGACGTTCTGTTTGAATTGATTTGACAACAAATGCTTGTTTACACTGGACACACTAGCGGTGTCTTCTGCATTAGCAGACGATTTTTTTTTATCTATTGGATGGGCAATTTGAGTCGCATCAGCCAAAATGCTGTTATTCGCTTGTTTCCTTTTTGAAATCAAGAAGGGTTAGTCACGAATGTACGCGTGGTTGTGTGTGCGCTTTAGATGAAGCACAGTCATCGTCGTCGCGTACCGACGCGAACCTCGTGCAGGAAGTCCTCTCGCACCCCGAAAGCGTATGACCTCGGGGTGTCCCGGACATCTTCAAGACGGTGCGTATACGGCCCCGACCGTCAGAGCGTAGAAAAACACTGCCGGAGGTCCAGTTGGAAAAGGCGGTAGAATTACCTGATAGCCCGTCCAGTCACCTCTGCCACCGAGGTACGGCCACTGAAGCTGCCTCTGGCGGAGCCTGACATCCCACGTCCGCGCTCAGTAAAATCCGGCAGTGAACTAGGCCACGTAGGTGGCTTGTATGTCAGTAGACTCGTGTAACTGAAATGAATTATTTTGTTGCGCGAGCAGTCGAACAGCCCTTGTCGTGTACCCTTATTGGCGCATACCCGGAATAGTGGCGGCGGGGAACGAGAGGATGGGTTCGACGGCGTGTCCTCGCCTTAAACGTCGTGGTCGGTCCCGTCAATCTGCCAACACGTCGTCACCTCGCGTGTATCATGTTGTCACGACGCCAGCTCTCTGATAGGTCAGAATGACAGATCCAGCGCAGAGCGAAATACGGAGCGCTGCGTACGTGACAGCCTCACACTACCGCGTTTCTAAAAACAAAGTAACCGAGTACAATTACAATTACTTAATTGAAAATGTTACTGGTTACAGCAATCAATTACTGCATCACAAAGTATTTGAAAAATTACTAGAAATAATTTCTTACTTTTCACTTTACTTCGTTTTTACTTTTATATTGTGAAATAAAAAAAACATGCATACATATGTTCAAAGCGGTTGGCATTTCGTTTCTTTTTGTCGTGCACACCTTGTTACGCTTGAACAGCAGTTGTCATTGGAAGTTCTCGTCAGTCATCTTCCCAGGTTTCCTGGTGAAGATATCTGCTGCGACGCTGAAGACCCTCTCGACGGGATGCTATAGTGCCTCCTGCGTTGGCCCAGGGGGTGCTGCGAAAGGGACTTGTTAGGCCTTGTTTTGGGTAGTACAAACTTGAGCGTCTCCAAACTTGTCAGGCATGCAGAAGTGTGCCTGCTCTGCTGCGGAGCGCGAGATCACGATGAAAAATATAAAGAAAAACAACAAAAAATCCGAACGCCGTCAAAGCTACGACGCTCAAGAGCGCGAGCTCTTGAGATGCCGTTTCACGCGTTCCAAAGTAGCAGAGGCGATGACAAAGAAAAAGAAAAATGAAAGCTCTCGCGACACAGGTGTTTCGACGTCACCACTCGGAGATAAGAGACGCGTACCCTCAGCGGTGGTGTGACGAATTTGGCACTTTTGATTGTCTTCCGGCGTTGAGTCTGGCCGATATTTGGCGTCCAAAGGTGTTTTTCGTTCTTCAGCACCAGGCATAGTTAAAAAGCCGTCCAACGTGCCATAGGCAGCGCGAGGCTCAGATCAGGTGATCTTGTACTACTCAAAACGTGGGCGCTACAGTTTGCTCAAAGCTTCAGCGCAGGAGGCCTCATTGAGGGATTGTGCGTAGCGCACAAACACAATGCGTACCAGTTCGTGGTTGCGCTGGTGAACTCGTTCAAGATGGAAAGGGGGGGGGGTCTTTGTCGTGGCAAGATGAAGGCAGTGCAGAACACAGTCGTGTATGCCGCGGCAAACCCGATTCGTAACAACCCGTCCACAGGAAACGAGGCACTCTCGACAGCTCGACAGTCAAAACGTCGCTAAGCGCGTTGACATATTCCAATCCTTCTCGTATCAATTGGCATCTCTTTTAATTGTTTACGAGTAAAAAAAAAGTGTCCAACGTTGGTGCAACATGGACGAGTGACGCACGGGCGGACAGAGCGACTTTTTTTACAGAAAAAACTGAACTCAATATTTTGAGCTCTTTCGGAAACATATAATTGATTACTTGTAATTGATTACAGAATAATTGTAATGGAATTGCAGCGAACGTTACCGCAGAAAAAAGTAACTGAAGCGTTAAAAAGTTACAATGAAATGTAATTGATTGAAAGTAACGAGTTACTTGTAACCAGACATGTACGTAACGCGTTACGAGTAACGAGTTACTTGTACCTAGTTACTATTTTCGGTAACGAGTAACGTATTTAGTTACTTTTGTAGAAAAGGAACGAGTAACGGTATCTCGTAACGTTTGAGGAGTAACGTGTACAACACCGCTTAAACGGCCTCGTTTTTATTCTAGCCTGAGTATGCTTCTATTGCGACAAAGACTGATGGGCGACCCGAAAAACAACTAAGCAGTATTACAGTACAGCAACGTTTATCGCTGAACACGTCAGTCGAACAGTTCGACTGACGTGTCCAGCGATAAACGCTGTTGTACTCAACTCTACAGCTGGGAATGCCCTTCACCCAGCGAACACAATCGGGCTCGTTGGTTGAACTTTCTAGAACAGGGTACGGACCGAATGTAAACCCGGAGGTAGCAAACACAGGAAGGCACAGAAACCATTACCCGCTGTCCCCAATGAAGGCGCAGTTCCCGAAGATTCACCAGCTCTTCGTGAAGCACAACACTGCCGTTCTCTTCGAGCGCGTCGGTAGAACGACGCTTCAGTGTCGCCGGAGATGTATTTTCAAGGAACCGGGGAAACCATGAAACAAAAGAGTTCTGTATTTGTGTCGTCAGGCTAACGTGAAAAGTAACCGTTACTTTTGAGGTAACTCACGCGTTCCTTTGAGAGTCGGTAAAGAGTAACGTATTTAGTTACTTTTTGAGCGAGTAACGAGTAACGGTATTTAGTTAACTTTTTGGGTACCGTGTACATGTCTG
>JAZHYW010037251.1:0-22795 GCA_037355805.1 Ixodes ricinus
AGGCCCGTTCCACACATGCGTCCGTAGCGACCGCAACGACTGGAACAACCGAAACGACCGTTCCAAGGGTCTGCAACCATCAGTTGCCATAGCGACGGAGGGACGCACGCATGTGTCGTTCACGACGCAAGGAGTTGGAGCGAGCCCAACTTTCCCCGCTGCGTTGGAAACAACCGAAACAACCGCAACGACAGACCAATCACAGGTCGAGGAGAACTGGTTGCGCGCGTTGCATGCCGGTCGCGGGCCGGCTCCTTCTATCTGCAAACATGGCGTCGGTGGTGATCGTCGACGTGGACGGCGTGGTGAAAGCTCATCGTTCCGCGTAAAAGCGCTATCCTTGACTGTGAATTTTCGTCGTGTGTCGCTATGATAACCCAGCACGTACTAGAAGGGAAGATCCACCTACTCGTGCGGCGATGTCGTGGCGGCACTCTCAAGACAGCAGAAACGCCCGTGCCGTCGTGTTTGTTTACTTCGACTACAGTGGTGCTTTCTAAGCATTTGTGTCCTCGAACATCGCCCGGATTTCTTATTTGGCGCATTTCATGCGTGTGCTCAAGTTCAAGGTATTACTGGCGCGTACCGTATAAAGGATGCGAATTTTCACGCGTTTTCATCACCGGAGAAAAGTGAT
Organism: Ixodes ricinus; assembly: GCA_037355805.1. Lineage (NCBI taxonomy): Eukaryota > Metazoa > Arthropoda > Arachnida > Ixodida > Ixodidae > Ixodes > Ixodes ricinus. The sequence goes on from JAZHYW010037251.1 coordinate 638, forward strand.
TAGTGTTAGCAATCCTGAACGCTCGCAACGTCTATCTGATCACGAAATCATATTTCTACGTTGCTATATCGCTGCTAAGATTACATCGTCTTTTATAATCGTAGAAAAGGCGTGTGGCGAGATTTGTACTATTGGCAAAGTCGTGTATTAGAGTCGTGATCGTCCAAGACGGCGTACTGCATCTTTTTCTTTTCTTTTTTTCATCCACTGTACCCTGCAAGCCTATCATGAAAAAAAAATAAAGCTTTAGGCTATAGAAAACTGTCTGTCTATATTCTGTTACGGCATTGAGTGGCAGTGCGTCCCCTTTTTAGAGGCGCCGCTGAAACAGCTGACGGCGGCGTAGAAGCGGTCGCCGTGCTGACGACCCGCTGCGCTTGTTGCAGTGGTTGCAGGTGTGTGTACGCGCGGCGCAGAGCGGTCGTTCCGGTCGCTCCGGTTGCAACGGACGCAGTAGGTAACGCGCTCGTTGCACATGTCTGAACCAGCCTTATCGAGAAAACTTGTTTCGGTGAATAGATTGAAATAATTTAAAGTGATATATTTGGTTTTCCTTTAACATATTATATTTAATGAAGAGTGGTGCGGTGCTGAAGTTTTTTTATAACGCTTCTTATAATTTCGCAAATACGAAGAATTGTTTCAATGATAATTAGTTTGTTATAGTTTGATGTAAATTGTCGAAAATGCACCACACTTGTATTCCCTACCTGACCTTATAATCAAACATGAAACACTCTAACATCATTTGTAATGAAATGGGTATCAAATTGCGTACTTTATATATTATGCCAGTAATTCGAGAAAGCTCCGATTTTAGTTTACTTGGCATGCGTAGACCATGCATGAGAGTTCTTCACTTCAAACCAGACGCCCAAAAACATTTGTTCAGCCACTCGCTCGAGAATTGTTTCTTCGAATTTGATGTTCAATAGGGCCATTGTCTCGCTTACTGACTGGCTTGAAAATCATATATTTAGCTTTACATGTATTTAGCTTCAGTCGAGTTTCTTCGTAACCAATTTTGATAGCTTAAGGATGAAGACATTTCAGCAGTTTCTATGCACTCTTTGGAATTCCAGTAAAACAGGCATTCGTATCATCTGCGTACATTATCAGTTCAGAATCTGGTGTCATCCTAATATCATTCCACGTAAACTAGAAATCAAAAAGTCAAATTTGAGGTTTTACGTGCCAAACCAACGACAGGCAGATCCGGCACTCCGGCAAGGGGTTACTCGACTACCTGGGGATTTTTGACGTCCAACCGAAAGCTCGATTTCACGGCGCCTTCTCCTCAAGGAGCCTCCGTCAGTTGTAGGCACCTCTGCCGGGATGCGAACCTGCCACCTGGGGATCCGTAGCCGGACGCTCGTAAACTAGAAATATTAAAAGTTCTAAAACCAACCCCCGAGGGACACCGTGCTATATTTTAATTTCATTAGATATTATGAGGTTAGTAGAAACATAATGATAACCATACATTAAATAATTTTCAAATAGTTTTAACGGAACGCCTGTTATGCCACAATGCTCTAGTTTTCTTTTAGTAAGATTTTAGATTTTTGTAAGTAGCGATGTGATGGGTTCGTTTATATGTGTACATGCGCGGCTCACGTTTTAGAGCACTGGTGGCCAGCAACAGCGCAAACACCGTGGCGTTTTCACCAGCCACAAAAATATTTTGTTACACAGAAGGATGTGATGCGCCCGAAAGACGCTCGCCTTCAACGAAGCGTCGCAAGTTTTGTGATGTTCCCGCTACTTCTCAAAAAACAAGATGCTGGTTATTGTAACGTACGTGAACATCTCCGTTTTCTGTGATACGCTCCTGCCCTGACCGTTTCGCATTTCTGGACAAATAAATTGATTTACGCACACTGCGCTGCGTCCGCAAGCAGGCACAGGTCATCAATCCCCGTCTCTTGCGCCATCTTGGAACTACCGCCCCGCCATCTATAGGGGCGTTGTAGTGGTGAATAGGGCAGTTTCACCAAAGTCCCACCATGCTGATGAACAGCGTCCTTTAGTATTAGTTTGCATACAGACCATTAGTGTTTAACGTCGCTTTTGCTGTTGCTGACACGAGCAAGCACGGTTAGTGGCTCCGTAGACAGCAGAAACTCAATGCACCGAGAAATCGAGGGACAGGAGGAGACGAGAGCTCCGCGAGGCCAGCGAAACCTATGGGGAGCTGATAGCCGACCACCAGCTCGTTAACATAGCGCTCCGAATAAGGTTAGTGTAACGTCATTCGGTGTACAGAAAAGAGTATAGGGGTGGGCAACTGCAGACCGTCAATTCTGATTAGCGCAGCCCCGTACTAAGAAGCAGATATACAAAGCGGAAAAACTATAAGGGTAAAAAGAGAGGTGGGAAACAAAGCATTCTCTCCAATGGAGACAGCATGCTCGACCGGAAAGAGCCGCATGAGCAAATAAACGGCCTAACAAGAAAGGGCGCACCGGCGAACGACGGTCGTTACCGAGAGGGAATCGGCATTCGGTCGGCGGAGGCGCAAGCCGCGATGACTATCTGCGCTCTCTGCAGTGGCATTCTTCGGCCGTCGGCTAAATCACGGTGCCCCGATGATGACTTGGAGTTCAGGAAAACATTCGACCCAGTAAGTTGTTCGCATCTCCCACCGGAAAGATAATTTGCGAACAGCGTTCTGGCTCCTGTAATCGCCGCGATTCACTGCTCTCGCTCTCCTGCAGCTGGACCCTCGAAAACTGGAAGGAGAGTCGGACTCGTTCAAAGTTACAAGTGACCAATCGCGCAACGACTACAACGATAACACTAAGGGTGCTGTAGCCATGAATGTTTGAAATAGCAGAGATTCGGGGCAGGAGTTTCTTTTTCTTTTAACGGTAATTGAACTCGTGCGATTACATCTCTGGGAAGAATATATAAAAACGAGGAATAAATATTGACGATATAAAGCAAAAAAGTGACGCCATACCCGCCCCCGCTTCCGATATTTTTCTCCTTGTAGCGCCGTGGCCGTTGGCGGACCCAGCCGTCTAATCGACCGCTTCCGCTCGAAATATCGGCCCGTCATTAGCACCCGCCACAGATTCGCGCTAAATTGGGCGTATGGTTGTCTCGCATGAGTTGTTCCCGAAGAGCTCGCTACTCTAGCGGACGGCAATGCTGCGGCGGTGGACGTTCATCCGAAGTTGGTTGGTTTCGCAGCAGTCGACTCTTGGCCAGCATGACGACGGCCGGTTCCTTGGCGCAGTGATACACACGCTGCCGTGACGTGGGGTCACGCGCCTCGCTCCGACGCTCTTATTGGGTCAGGGGTCGTAACCTCTGCAGTTCGCCAAGTTATCGCGAAACAGAGTAGTTGCGTGCGCAGACAGCCGAAGTAAACGCCAGGCGAGAGGAGAAAGCGCAAGCAGTAGGAAGGCTGGGGAGGAGGAAGAAACCTCCTCTCCTCCCTGACGTTTCTAGTGCTCTCTCTTTCTCTCCATCGCCCTCCTCTCCCGTCCCGTGCCTCCCTACTTCTCGCCCTTTCTTTCTTCACCTGGCGTTGCCTTCGCCTGCACTGCACACAACCGTCAGAATCCAAGGCAAAGCTGAACCGATTACAAACTTGGAGCCAAGCGACCAAACACAAAACAGGAAACAAGGCACGAGCAAAGCTCACTCTCCACATGCCAACGAAAGACCAAATGGACAGCCCCCAGATACGCCGCCTCTATGTGCTCTCTTGTCCATTCTTTTAAAGTTATTTTTAAATGGCAGATCACGGTTGGAGCTAGCAAAGTGCTGGCGACGTCATCCGGATTTTACACTTCTTGTTTGAAGCTAGAGTGGTTCCGTCAGCGGAGGAGTTGTGACGAAAACGCTCGGTAGTGGTCATAGAGGGAATTTTCGTAGACCGTTTTCCCTATTCCGCTACGTTCTCCGCAACGAATACGCCCCTACTGCGCCTGCGCGCCGCGCCTTGACTTCAGAGTTCTGGATCTCGTAGCGGGTTGCGGAGAGCGTTGCGGGACGGAAGAAACGATCGACGAAAACTCCCTAACGAACCATTTTCGGAAATCGCCGGTTCAGATGGTACTGGCATGAAAATGTGCGAGCACGTTTTCAAGCGACAGCCGACACTCCCTCGACCAAGGAAGCTAGATCCTGATGGCTTCTTTGAACAGCAGTGACGTAGATGGGCTTCCCTAAGAAAAAGCGTTTCTTTCAACTCCTTCCGAATTCGAGCATTGTTTCATTCCAGAATCCTCGAACACGGTTTTCCGCCAGGTGGAGCCAAGGTATTTTTCAAGTGGTGGATTCTGATTCTAGAATCTTGACCTCGATGCGTCGAGAATGGTTTGAGCTGATGCGGAAGGGGGGCAAGGGAAACTTTGATGCAATAATCTAAGTAGTTGGCTCGCTTCCTTGACGAATTTCTGCCTGCGCTTTCAGAAGCTACGGTAGCGACTAATTGGAACATGTTTAAGAACAAAATAAATTATCTTATTAATTTGTTTAGCCCATGTAGGATTATTGTATCCAAACACATGTCTCCTTGGTTTAATACAACTCTTAAACGCCTAATCTAATAAATAAAAAAACGCCTTTTCCGCGCTGCAAAGTTCTGTTTCCTCACTAAAGTTGCGACCTTTATAAATCCGTTGCAAATGTCGATTATAGTAAGCAGCCGTCAAGGAAGCAAAACTTACTTTTTTAATGTTACAGCTTCCATCAAATTTATCAAACAGCACTAAACAATTTTGGAGTGCTGTAAACGGGCCTAAATGAATGGTTGCATCCCTCACAGATGTTGATGGTATTGACATTCCGAAAGCTCAATGTGCATCCGATCTAAACATTGTCTTTGTCAAAGCTTTCACTTGAAAATGATGGTTTAGTTTATCCTATATGTATCCAGATTATGCTTTCTTTCCCATGGATCCAGTGGTTTTTTTACGATGGGATTGTAAAACGGATCGATAATTTGAAGATTTCTTCCTTGTGTGGAGTTGACAACATTACTTCTAATTTTTTTAAGAATACTAAAAATTTAAATGTCAGTTATTCTTACCAAAACTTTTTATCAATTACTAAACATTGGTGTCGTACTGGATGATTGGAAAACAGGAAAGGTGGTTTCACTTCACAAATTAAGTAAAAAAACATGATCCTCACTATTACAGACCCATTTTGTTAACCAGAACCCCGTGTAAAATTTCAGAACACATTATTTACTCTCATTTAGTTAACTTTTTAGAGTCATATTCTTCCTGTTCACCTTCACAACATGGTTTTCGCAAGTCTCTCTCATGTGAAACACAGCTTTTGTCTTTCACTAACGACCTACTTTCCATTCTTGACCGTGGGTCCCAGGCTGACTGCATATTTCTTAATTTCGCCAAAGCGTTTGATAAAGTTTCTTATAAACTCTTACTTTTTAAACTTGGCTAAGCGATGATAATGTTCTGTTGAGGACTACATGTTTCTTAACTAATTGATCTCAGTATGTCAAATGCTAACAAAACTAATTCTTCCGATAGTCCTGTTACCTCTTAGTGTTCCACAAAGGTCTGTTTTAGGACCTCTTTTGTACCTTATTTACATAAATGACTTACCAATGTGTGTATCATCCTCAATTAGTTCTTTTGGTGATGACTGTGTAATTTATAGTGGAATAACTAACGAGTCGGATTCATCACTACTTCAATGTGACCTGTGTGCTGTATCCGAATGGTGTAACTTGTGGAAAATGATTCTTAACATTAACAAATGTAAATCCATGAGGGTTTCACGTCGGAACACGTCCATTTCCAGCATACTCAATTTCTAACACTCTGCTGCAGTCCATGACGTCTAATAAATATCTTGGTGTTTACATTACTTCAAACGTTTCTGAAGAAAACCCATACTGATCATATTATCGCTAACGCTAACTCTATGCTCGGATATCTAAAAAATGAAATTTTCTTTCCCCAATATCATTAAAGTTACTTCTGTACAAAACTCTAGTTCGATGAAGACTAGAGTACTCCTCATCGATCTAGGACCCCGGACATACAACGCTTGTGACTAACCTAGAAGCTCTGCAAAATTGCGGAGTACGTTCTATTTATTGTAATAATCATCGCACCGCCAGTGTATCATCTACGAAAGCCTCTCTGTCTCTGCCTCTCCTCTCTTTGCGTCAAAAAATATCTCGTCTTTGTCTGTTCTACAAAAGTTATCACTTTAACGTTCCTCTAAAAAATAATTATTCCTTAACCACTTATACATTTTTTCACGCATCGATCATCGATTCAAGGATTTCATTCCTCAATGAAAAACATCAACATACAACGATTCATCCATACCAAGAACGTCTTCTGAGTGGAACCACCTTCAAGAACCTTCAGTAACTATCCCATCACTTGAATTTGTTTAAAGAAGCACTAACTAATCAGTTTTGTTGATATTCGTCGATTTGTTTGTATTTTCATCACTGCTTTCCATGTTGTATTTTCGAGTGAATTCTTATATGCTCTACCCCTCTGTAATGCTCCCACGGGTCCTGAGGTAGTGAAATAAATAAAATAAATAAATAAATGGGATTTGAAAGCGGTTTCGTGGATACTCTATTAAGTTACATGTGTTTCCTTCTTTACCCGCCCAATAGTTTTTTTTTAAATATAATTTGAAGGTACAGGTGCTCCTTCTTGTCCTTGATTGACTGGGAGACAAAATGCTTGCTCTTGTTTCTGATCAACGACACAGGCTGCAGTTCTCGGGCCGATGTTTCTCCTGAGCGCGCACGTTCGTCGCTCATTCGCGTACTCAGTGCCTGATCAACCGGCTGCTAGGGATATGCAATGCCGGGCTACGTATCAAGTACCCCGAATCGCGGCAATTCAATATGCGCCAAGGGCATATAACGAAATTATTGAGGAATGCGTCATGAAGTCGAGCCTGCCGCCAAACTAAAGCACGTCAGGTGCCATGCCTACAGTACGTGAGTCCCTTTTGTTCCTTAAATCTTTCGGCATCGATCATGTTGCATATCCTGAATAATTTTGAAGTAAACTTGGATTGCAGCAGCTAAGCACACTTTTGAAAGTCATAAAGGTCACAGGAGATTGTCATTTTCACCGACGTCGTCACAGGTAGAGCACCCTTTTGCCTTTTTTATTCACATATTACCAGCTTGCAAACTACTTGTCAAGTATCTTCGAAAATAATTCAATTGAATATTTTGAAGCAACCCGAGACAGAGCAAACACGAATGTTGACATCAAAGAAGAGAAATATTTGCACTCTACTCAAGATAGTTCGTAGTAAAAGTAACTTGAATAACTCTCTAAATACATTTTCAAGTTAGTATTATCTTTTCTTAAATACGTTTATTGGGTACTTAGTACAACACTGATATTTACACACTCATTGTAATACGCGAAAAACTTGGCTCACGTTTCGCCAGATAACTCAATGCTCATCCAGGTAAGCAGTTAAAAACTCCATTCGTTTGGCAAGTCTTAGGTCGGCGTGCCCGAGTCATAAGGCAAAGCATTAAGCATACTGGTTTTATTTAATTGACTTGAGCGAGACTGAGGACAAGAAATTGCGCGCATTCTGAAGACAAAGGCGATCTGCCCGAAATAGGGTTTGTCCACAGCGCTTTGTCAGTTCGCCTCTCCGCTCTCTGCACGAGCGCCGCGCGACGCGCATACAAGCTTCTGTTGCTTTCCAAGCCTTTGTCGACCTCTCCCAAAATCCACAACAGGAACGACCGAAAGTGATGCAGGAACAAAGAAACTGCTAACTGGGCTCAATGTCTTGTGTGGTTCCAAGTTAATTCTCTCGAATTTTTAGAGCGCAGCTCTTAGGCGCCCGTTTCCGGCTTGAGCGGCGTCGGCGTCGCCGTCGGCGTCGCCGTCGGCGTAACCGCCCGAGGTCACGTGACCCCCAGGTCACGTGACCCCCCAGGTCACGTGACCCCCAGGTCACGTGACCCCCAGGTCACGTGGTCCCCAGGTCACGTGGTCCCCAGGTCACGTGGTCCCCCGAGGTCACGTGACCCCCAGGTCACGTGGTCCCCAGGTCACGTGACCCCCGAGGTCACGTGATGATGGCGATGACGATGCGGATGCCGATGACGTCATCAGTGACGTGACCCCCCAGGTCACGTGACCCCCTGGTCACGTGACCCCCGAGGTCACGTGATGACGATGACGATGCGGATGCCGATGATGTCATCAGTGACGTCACTGATGATGTCATCGGCATCCGCATCGTCATCGTCATCATCCCTGATGACGTCATCAGTGACGTCACTGATGACGTCATCGGCATCCGCATCGTCATCGTCATCATCATTGATGACGTCATCAGTGACGTCACGTTACCCCCCTCCCCCCCCCCCGAGGTCACTTGCCCCCCCCTCCGTACCCTTCCCTCCTACTCCTCAAGAGCTGCGCTCTAATTCGGCGTTACAGGGAGTTGTAAACGGCTTTCACTTTTTTCTTCCGCTTACGATACCAAATCAGATGCTGCTTCGTTGACAGCCCGACCAGGTGATTACATTAGTGGGGCGCATTGACTCCAAGTGCGCTGTCCTATACGAGGCGGCGGTCGATTCATCCGCGATTTCTTTTGCTCCCACACGCTCATCTTCGGAATATAATATCAGCAGCCTATTTTCATATTCGCCACGATGCCGTCATATTCTTAGGCGCCACATTTGTTTGTACAAGTGCGATGAAATTCCGGTAGCGGTAGTAACCTCGTTAAACTAAGCTGCGTATACCTAATTCATTCATTCATGTTTATTTGACAAGATGATGAAATTGAAGAGCTATATGCAATATTTGTATAGGTTTACTTGTACGATTTATTACATTTACGCTCCCAGGAGTGCAGTTTGGAAATGCGCTACTTTATTTTTGCTTGTGTAATATATTCAAGACGTTCGTTCTCCTTAACTTGAATAGAAGCCTTAATCTTCACCAACACAAAAGACACGAATGGGGTCCTCCATAGGGTGCTGCGCTTTGAACCCGTGCACTATTCCACGTATAGCCCCTCCACAGTTTTACATTTAAAAACCCGCCACCTCAATAAAACAAAAGTGCGAGTTTGAGGTGAAGTAAATGATTGTCCTAATCACCACAGTTGACTTGACCTTAACAGGCTTAAGATGCAAGTGCATCTTCGCACGCTATAGTGTTACACGCATTTTTGTTTTCCGCTCTGTTGTCTCTTCCTCTGCAGTGCCTGGAAGGAAGTCTTCACATTTAGGGCACTCGAAGTTCGCATTTCTCTACAACATTCAGTCCTCGAGATCTCGTGCGTTGAGTCCGCGAAGATAGCTTAGGTAGTTCTCACCCAAACTTCGCTACATGAAACGTATTTAAAACGCGACATATGGGAGCCACAGGAAGGCAGTCGGAAGGTATAGACGATGAGCACCACTCCGAGGCTACGATTTCCACTTGATTAGGACTCAGATCGCTCGTGCACTGCAGAAAACCACACAGCCTTCCATGGTAGTGCAGAGCTTTATGCATTTTGAAGAGAGGCCGCTATGCAGAATGTTTAATTTTAATACAGACATATTTTTTAATGGGTTAAGAGTTAGAAGTGTCACGTCTTCACCATGTAATGTACTACGCACTTGTAAGGCTTGGCGGACATTAGATGACGAGATAATTGCCGTGGGAAGTTGACTAAGTAAGTAAAATCGATTAACATTTAAAATATTTGTTTTGGGGATTGCAATGGCAGTATTGATGGCAATTACTATTAGAGGTTATACCACTTGAAATAATTTGCAAAAATGTAATAGCTTTTAGATAATAATTGATCGACTTTCACGTTTTTAGCCAGATTTCAAAATTGCTCGCAAGCCCTGCGCAGAATAATATGCTTAGAAGAATGACATGGTTGTTTCAGTCATGTTATCAATTGCGTCGTCGGCGCTCCCACTAAGGAAATGCTGCCGAGATATTGACGACATGATTGAAAAGACTACGCCACTCTCCAAGCATCATTGTGGGCGGGTTTGCGGCTGTCTTTTTGCGCGCACATTTAAAATAGGGCTAAAAAACGTGAGAACGGCTCATTTAATAAATAAAAAACATAAAACATTTTCACAAAATATTTTAATGCGTCTGTCTTCTAATAGTAACTGCCGTCATAACTGCACTTGCAACGTGACATCTTAAAAGCAATATTAAAATAGTTAATTAGTCAATTGTCCATGACGACTATCTCCTCATGTGCGCCGAGCCAGATAAATACATGATAAAGACGGCACTCGTCTAAAACTCACCCCCTTTCCTAAAAAAAAAAATTATATTAAAGTCAAACATCCTGTATAGAGTGCATGACGTATCATAAAGGCAGAGACTAAACCAAGCTCTCAAAAGTGTAAATATTTTACTGCCCCCATAGAATTATTTCCAGGCTCTCATTTTATTTAAGGAACCCGTGAGTTGAATGACCGTTGGCATGCTTCGTCTCTGCAGCTCTTTCATCCTAGTCTCGCTGAGACATCTATTACGTCCTATGAATATCATCTATGCAGTTCTAACGAGAAACTCTCCGTGGTTATTTTTTGAGTCTCCGCAAATTCAGTTACCCGGTCAGGAAAGCAGTCGACTGCTCGAGCTCTGATTTCCCAAGGAAACAACGGATAGTGACACGCCGATGTGAGCGCCGCTAAAATTACCACGATAGATTCTACGCCACCGAGAAAGGTGCTGCGTGTATCCTCCGAAAGGTGGACCAAGTGCGCGTGTCAGGCCTAATTTGGAACCACATCTTCTTGTTCGAAAGATGTTCGAGGCGTCTTCTTCCTTCACGTCGTCCTCGATAAGCGACTTGCAGTGTCTGGCCCGCCTAGCTCCCGCTCCACCCCTCGACGTTGTCAGAGTGGATTACCTACCCATGTTAGCTCCCACTTTGAAACTGTAGTTCGAGCCGTCTCGAAGACGACGCATGCCGACAATCACGTTCGGTTTGTGACGCCAGTTTTCGTGCGTTGTTGTTGTTGTTGTTGTGTGTGTGTGTTTGTGTATGTTTTGTTTCCTTTCTTCGTTAACTTTTGGTTACTCTCCTCTTGAAACGTCCTCCTAAACGGACGAAATTCATCGTGTTCACTCCGGTCAGGAGACTTTCTACATGCCGAATAAAAACAGCACGAAAAACACGAAAGACGAGCCAAAGAAGCTGGACAGACCAAGCGCTGACTTACAACTGGTTTTACTACGAAGAAAACATAAACCTGAGTAAAATTATTAAACGTGCCACAACATTGCTAACATCAGACAATTGTTACAGACTGTACATGTTATGCGATCTCATTTTCGTATAACGCAATCGACGGTGCACTGACACACTGCCTTCATCGTACTGTGTCATGATTCCCAACTACTGCACTCCTTGACGGAACGCCATGTCCGTATCGGATTAAGCTTTCGTACCGGTGCTGGACCTTAGGAGCACCTTTTAGCCACATAGCGAATCAGTTTGCTCATTATACGAGTCGCCGTGTGCATTGCAAAGCAAGTACCTTAACCTCGAAGTGCGAATTAGTTTGCTCATCATAAACCGGTGCATTCAATGACAAATGCACGCCTGATACGAACTTGGGCGCCCGACCGCCGCCATATTGAACCGCGTGTTCGTTATGCCCCCGAGCACCGCACCGGGATCGGGATATAATTTTAAGCATTTTCAATTGCCTCATCAGACAACGCACTTCGAAGGTTCGAGATAATGTGTACGGAGTGACTTAAAATAAATACCTTTCTTTTTGCATCACGTATTCTGTCATACAAATTGATATCATTGTAAACTTCGGAGTGTGGGGATTTGTCGTATAAAACGAGAAGGCGGAGCTAATGCCTACGCACACTTTCTATAATAATTATGTAATTATGTAATATGTAACCATAATTATGTAATAATAATTCTCCCATTTTTGTTCTTTCTTTTTTTTAGGTCTGGAGTGGGATGGGGCGTTGTCGCCCGCGTTTATGCCGCGTTCTGTGGGCACGCATCGCGGGACCGATCTCTTCAGCGTCCCATAGCTCTCGTTCTAGCCCACCCCAACTGCGTAGGCGGGGAGGTGCGACGATCGCGCAGGGAAGGGCCTACAACACGAGCCTCGCGCTCCTGTCCCAACACTCATTACAGCGTCTATTATCCACAAGCTGTTTCCAAGCGCCGTGAATTCACATAAAAACACCGATGAACGAAGTGCAATAAATATTTTCACGAGGGTGTCCCTATCTATTGGCTTTCACATACTCAAATGTTATGAGTATGGATTTAGGAAATAAACGATCGAAGCCTTAAAAAGCTTCTTTTTGTACGCACAGAAAGAAAAAGGGACAAAACCCGTCTGGCAGGCGCTGCTTTTCACAGGTGGCACGACATAAAACAAAAAGCTGAAAGCTTCGTTGAGATGAAGACGTCAAAGCAGATCCGAGCGTGTGCAGTATACCGTCTTTGAGTAACAGCGTCAACCAGAAGGTGCGTGCAATCTGCCTTCCTGTGCCTAAAAACAAGTTGTGTCAGGCTTTTGTTTTTCTGGAGCCTACACTTATAAAATTTGAGTATAGCATAAATGCACGATCTCAAGAAACCTTTACGAAAACTTTCAATGCACTCCGTTCATTGGTTTATTTATACATCTTTTTTTTTTTACAGCGGAGCTGTTAAAAGCTAGTTTTCCCAGGATCGTGCTTGCCATCTATAAGCGACGGCGGCAACCAGACAACCGGCTTGCCGGTTGTCTGGTTGCCGCAGTCGTTCATAGATGGCGGCAACCTTTCCAGCCTTTCCGCTCTGGCTTGCCGACTTGCGGCCGGCCATTACTTCATTCCCACCATAGTACAGCTTCGCTGGTCTTCCTTCTTCACCGAAGTAAAAAGGCTGAAAAATTTTTTGTCTATCGCTTCAACAGCGTTTATATCACCTTGTAGATGACAGCGGCTTTGATAGGCGCCCGCGTGCCTCCTGTGCGTCGCGAATGTTGCGAATGTCTTCACCCTAAAACAACTAAAATAGCTATTTTGTTCACGAGCCTTCATTTGGACTGAGAGGCAAGGGTCCGTACGTGTCGTCTGCTTTTTACGTCTCTGATTACGTAAATTACTGCACTCAAGAAGGTATAGCCGACGATGGAAGCGAGGAGAAAGATTAGTCCCGTGTTTCGCGTTCTCAGATTGTCCGGGGATGGCCTCACTCGCCACCCGATTTTCCCAACGCGCCCGTCTCGCGCTTCAGCGAGCGAGGGACGTGTAAAAAGAGCCGATCACTTTTTCTTTCCGCTTTAATTGCCCCCGAATTCTCCGAGGTGAACGTAAAAAAAATGTTTTGCGAATGTGCATTTGCGAAGCAAAAACGGCCAAACTCTGGCCTCGCGTCCGACGCGGCATGCTTTGCATTCCAAACGTAATTGCATTCCTACTTGGAAAATCCGGACACAGGAGTCCTGAGTTTAAATTACACTACACGCAACGATATATTAAACGAAACAAACAGAAATGATGACAGAATATAAAAAAGAGGCCAAATGTAAGGGGAAAAAAAGAAGCACAGGGAATGTTACGGCAATCTGCTGAGACTCGCGCCACTGCCGACACAAAAAACAAACCTAAGCCGATATTTCTCGCCGTGTTTTTGTACGGATTTTGCATGTTTCACTACGTAGCGAATTCAACTGTGTTTTTGGCAGGTGAAACACAGTTTGTGCAATATTTCGTTCGTGGGTTATTTAGGATTTTGTACTGCTTATTTTTCCGCGCGTGTGCTCGCGCGCGTTTTATTCATGAAAATGCAGGGATATTTTTCAATCCAGTTTGAGTTTTGGATGTTCAGGCTCCAGAGAAAATATTTTGGTTTATTTATATTTATGCACCTCCAATGTCTTTGCAAATAGGTGGGATAAAAATTACAGGAAGATCCATAATTAAAATAAAAGCACCGACCTGACACAACAAAAAAAAAAAACAATTTCATTAGACGTTTCGCCTCCCATGCGGGAGGCATCTTCAGTAGTTAAGCAAAGCATTGGTGGATTCTTAGGAAATGCGTTAGCATGACCTTTGGGAAAAGCCACACGTCCCCATTTCGGAAATCGCTAACGCTGACCACTTCACTTTTCTGTTTTCGCTTTCCATTTTGCTTTCTCTATTCTTTGCTGCATATTTTTGGGGTCAGTGTTAGCGATTACCGAAAGGGGACGTACGTGGCGTTTCCGCAGGGTCATGCTAATGCATTCCCCAAGGATCCACCAATAAAACCTTCCTGTAATTTGTTTCACCCCTTTTTTGTACTCAGAATGTCAGAGTATACCGACGCCCTTGTATACGCTCATCCATTTAAACTCGTGGAAAGAACCACATTCATACCACTCGTGGAAGGAACCGCATCCATATCCCTCGTGGAAGGAGCCGCATCCATATCACTCGTGGAGGGAACCGCGTCCATCGTTTTAACTATAACACACACATCACAGCCCACGCACCGCTACTACGGAAACACAGAGCGAAGAACAACCGGCGACGGCAGAGCGGCCACTTAGCACGTCTATATTCCACTGTGCCACGGCGCGTCCTCCTCTCTGGCTCCGCGCCAGCTGTGCGCGTGGCTTTGACGAAAACGAAAGGGCTTGTTTTGATGAAAACCCGGCGGTATCTGTCAGTGTGTCAGCGCCGGGAAGAGAGGGTGAGGTTGGCGCGTGCAGACGTCAGCGTTTTGGACCAATAGAAGCGTCCCACGCGTCACCCTCTCCCCCTCCTTATCCCTCTCTCCCCTGTGCTGACAAACGAAAGACACCACCGGGTTTTCGTCAAAACAAGCGTTCGAATGCATTAAAACGGTGAGAACACTGCTTGACAATAAATAACCTAGCCATCTTCGCAATGCCCATGAGAGAGCAAATTTAAGCCGGAGGTTTCGGCTTCAGTGAGATATAGGCATCCAAGTTGCTTCAAAGTTTGTCTCGTCGCGCTTACATTAACCATAGCAGTGTGAAACAGGCAAGCCGACGAAGGAAGGGCCAATATTCTTCTCTATCTGCGTATTGGTGAATGCGCATGGTACTGGAAAGGTCTTGGGGTTACTTGAGAAGCGGCTCCATGCGTAGGAGAGAATTTCCAGGGGAAGGCGCTATCCAACTGCCCGCTCAAGCCTCCTAGGTGGCAAGGCCCTGGACGTTGGATTGACCAGAAGGGAGCACAGAGTGTGCAGAAGTTCGATTGAGACTCGACCTAACATGAACGCCAGCCGAACGCCGACTCAGCACTCCTGCCCAATGTGTTTCGTGGAGCTGACGTAACAAGTTTAATGGCCACTACGTTATCTGACTATTCACTTAAAGGGACACTTACTCGCCGAGATTTTTATTTCAGCATGACGATAGCAATTCAAACATTTATCTGAACATGACGATAGCAATAACATCCAAGAGCGGAGATCTTGCCGAGCGATTTCTGCAGATCTGAGAGATTCCGACAGCTGAAAAGGAAGCGATGGAAGTGCAGCCGTACAAGACAATGGGACATAACCGGATCAAGGGCGTCATACATCTACACTCGCCACACGACCATGCAGAGACGCTCGTCGAGGAGTTCAGCTGTAATACCCACCAGGTCATGGCGGCCAGAGCCCTTTGTTTGATGAAGAAGACCATCCTGATCACATTCGCAGAAGAGACATTACCGAGGCACGTTCGCTACGTCTTTGAAGTATACCGAGTTGCCGATTACAGGCCCATGTCGCTGGTATATTTCAGGTGTCATCACATCGGCTACTAGACCGATGTGTGCCCCAGAAACATGCAACGCTGTGGCTCCTGTGGACACGAGCACGACACCATGGAAACGTGCGCCTCGGCGCTCAGATGCTCCAACTGCGAGGGCAACCATGTGGCAACCAGCAACGAATGCCCGAAAATGACCCCCGAGAAGCAATTAACGAAAGAATGAGCAGAAGACGAAGAGCACAGCGGAGGCCCAGAATGGCGCAACGTGGAGCTCTCCTCACTAACATTCTTAAGGCTCCCCAGGAGCGACATCAAAGGATCCATCGTGGGCGGATGTAGCCAGGTCCCAAACAATATCACTGGACACGGCATAGCCACAGACACCATTAACCTAGCCAGTAATTTTAGGAACCCAACCCGGAAACACGGTGCAACGGAGCACATCCTCGGCGTTACCACCAACAGCACCACCGCTCATACTGGCCTTCCTACCAAGAGACTCAAAATGCTTGAGCGAAATACAGATGGCGCTCAGCTATCGATTGGACAGCCTTGAAAGAGTCACGCTGGAAATCCTGACCAGAATGGACGACCTCGGCAGGAAACTGGACAAAATCATGGCGGCACAACAGGGAAAACAGCTCTAATGACACCAACAAACTAGACGGCTCTAAACGGATCGACGCAATATCATACCCGTAAATCCTGCAATGGAACTGCAGTTTTTTTTGTTTTGTTTCAAACAAGGCATTAGAGCTAAAGCTCCGTATCGAACAAATGGGTAAAAAAGGGTCGACGGCCATACTTCTCCAGGAAACGAATACTGAATGCTTGCAGGTTACCGGCTACAAGACGTACAAGTCTCCCTTCGATACCGAGAAAATACCGGAAAATACCAGAGAACGATGGCTGAGAAGAGAAGAAGATCGCCCGGCAAGCGGCCATACAGGTAAAGGAATCTTTTCCCGCAAGCTCAAATAGACTCATCACACCTGCGCAGCGAGGCTAGGGAAGTGGTGGCAGTGCAGAATGAAACAAAGAGGTGCATCACTCAGCATCCTCACGACTTACATACGACCAAAAGTGAAGGACAGCGACGATATGAGCTGGCTTAGGCAGCTGCGGCCCAGGCACAGCAGAGAAGCCACCCTGATCGGAGGCGACTTCAACGCACAACATGAGGACTGGGGATACAACCACTCCCGGCCACGAGGGAAAGTGCTGAAGCGCAAGTGCAAAAAGCTTGACTTCACGCTTCTTAACGAACCCGGTATCCCCCCCCCCCCCGAGAATTGAACTGCACAGTAGGCAAGGAGACACCACGCCGGACCTGAGAAGGACGTCCAAAAACGTTAAAGGGACAATGAAGACGATTTTATTTAATTTTTTTAAATGGTGTTTTTATGCTTCTTGGGAACATAGCATGCTGCCCAATTTTTGTAGACATTTGTGACGCGTATTTCTGTGCCTACGAAAGAAGTAAAGAAACCGAAACTGAACAATCTCCATTCTCGTTTCTGGGCCTCCGAAAACGGAGGTGACGTAGGGAGTGACGTCAAGTGTGAATAGTCGGTATCGGTAGTATTTAGGAGATCGAGACTCTGGTTACCGCGGTGGGTTATAGCAGCGCGGTGGCGCGGTCGTTTCGCCGAATCTGTCAACATGGACGGCAATGCCGCTCTCGCGAGCGAGTTCGAGCTTCCGTTCAGTGACCGAACACCAACGGAACGGGAGTACGTGTGTGGCGGCTCTGCCATCACCCGACGGAGACCGCCCAGCCGGCAACGAGCGGCCCGCATGCCGAAGGACGGACGCGGGGGAGATGCCGAGGGAAAGCGGCAGCGATCCGGCCGTTCCGGGATCCGGTTCCTCCGCGGACGTCCTCTTTCGTCGTCAAAGAACACGAACAGCAACCCACGCGTGAAAACTAGCGTCGCCCGAACGAATACTGGTCTTCAGTCGACCGTTAGAACAGCCATCTACAGCTACCATTTTGCAGAATCCTTCGAGTACCGTGTTCTTTTTTTATTTTATTTTGTTTGCCCATAGTTGCTCGTTGCCCGTTTCGCGTCCAGCGTAGCAAAGAAAAAAACAATTATGCTGCTTTATTTACGGTTTAGTAATCATTTCCGGTCCGATTTATACTTTTCATGGTTATTCAAGCGGAAATTAGAACAGTATTCCTAAAAATCGCGAACCAAAACGTGACCGAGGGCACGTTTCTCGTTTCGACCAATCGCTGACGCGTCTCTTGTGACGTCGCGCTTCTTGGCCCCGCATCGGTCACGTGAGCTCCGCTTCTCCTGGCTTCTCCCGCAACTCTCGGGGCGTCGCCCCAGTCGATCCCGGTACGATTATTACCGCGACTGTTTAATTGATTTGCGCGGCACACAAGCGCCGGTTTCGGCTGAAATTTGGGCAACGTGGCCTGAGACGTGCCTGGAACCCAGTTCAATCGCCAAAAAGATGTCCGAAATTGCCTTCATTGTCCATTTAAGGCTAGCTGGTCACGATGCCGGACGCAATGCAAACGACCATGTCCCAGTGAAAATGGAACTCAAAAGCCAAACTCAAACGCGATGCTATTTTCATCACATGGGACGCGTTAAAAGAGGACATCGAGGTGGCGCCGACAAACAAATCCACGCGGCGATCAAGAGGGCAACGAAGACGTGCCGGGTCAACGAGGACTCACCCGACTCAAACCTGCACCTGCTCAACCTAAGGGCGGGCAGAGCTGTGAGACCAGCAGACG
This sequence comes from Ixodes ricinus, assembly GCA_037355805.1. Classification (NCBI taxonomy): domain Eukaryota; kingdom Metazoa; phylum Arthropoda; class Arachnida; order Ixodida; family Ixodidae; genus Ixodes; species Ixodes ricinus. The sequence continues at coordinate 19,111 of JAZHYW010037251.1, forward strand.
GTACAGAAAAGCCAAATACTATATCAAATTAAAATTTAAACTCAACCATAGCAACGGCAGGAGCCAGAAAGTACACCAGGAATTGAAGAGGCAGATATGGAGACATCACTGCCAATCGTTTAACGAGAAGACTGGCGAACGAAGAACGTGAAGAACCTACAAGGGCATGTCCGGAAAGAAGAAAAGTAAATGCAATGGCCAAAACCTTGTACTCAAGCTGAGAATCAGCGAAAACCCGTCGCCGTCATGGCAGCGGAACATTTCTTCCCGCAGCCAGCCGCAACAGCAAGCGATACGGGAAGCGACGCTCCTTGAGTACGAACAGCCGTCCCCTGCCAGCGCCCCTTTCAACATGAGCGAACTGATGGCAGCACTCACTTCGGCAAGGAACACAGCTCCGGGACCCGACAAAATTACTATTGCAACCCTTAGGAATCTTCCTGAAAGTAAGAAGAAGAAAAGAACTCCTGGCCTGGGTTAACAGTATCTAGGAAACGGGAATGCCTCCTAACGAATGGAAGGTTTCCACAGTAATTCAGATCCCAAAACCGGGAAAGCTCACGGACTCTATTTTGAGCATTCTGACCGATTTCTATCACATCAAATATGTGCAGACCATGGCGAGAATGGTTCTCGCCAGAATCACGTGGCTTTTAGAAACGAACAGCCAGGCGTACCGTGCGTAACAAACTGGGCTTCCAGCCGGGCCAATTCATTCAGGATAGCCATGCCCTTATCCGCAAGGACATCACGAAGTGACCGTGCTACAATCCCTGAATGATTGTAGCCATCGATAAAACAGGCTTTCGATTCGGTTTTACACGGCGGTCATACGAGGGGCAGTGAACAGAGGCGTCAGAGGGAGTACGCTCAAATTCATCAGTGCCTTTCCCGAGGACCGCCAATTGAGGCGGCCATCGGCGACGAGAGTCCCAAAGTCGCCAACAAAATCGGAGTCCCGCAAGGTGCAGGGTCTCACCAGTACCTTCTCATATGGTCATGGCGGACCTGGCATGTTCTCTCGAAGAAATCCCGGATTGGGATACACAATCTACGCCGTCGATATTACTATCTGGGCAGGGCGCGTTGAAGCAGAACTCAATCTTACAGACAGCACATTATTCAAGAATTTTCGACGAAAACCCGACTGCATCTTTCTCCAGAAAAGACCAACTATGCTGGCCATCTCTACGCAGGAAGGACTTGACGAGAAGGTTGGCAGCAAGATCAGGCTCCCCGTTAACGGGAAGCTCATTCAGCAGCAACCCACCATCAAGATCCTGGCATCCAGATCAACGAAGATGGGAAGGCAGGCGGCTGGTACAAGTAAACCAGAACAGGTGGAGGCGAACCTTAGCATTCTAAAGATAACTACCGGAAAACCTGGAGGGCTCAAGAGGAGACACTCCAGACCATGGTCAAGGCACTCTGTGTCCCCAAGGCAACATACGGAATAATATCTTAGGCTAACTCAAAGCGCAGAGGAAAGGCTGAGAGAGTGCTCCAACCGCGAGGCCATGAGGGTCATCACCGACCTCCCGAAGTGCACGAAGATGGAAGAACTCTACCAAATCGCCGGTCTCAACACCATCGAAGAGACTGCGCGGGAGAACAAAACAAGTCAAATGCTCAGACTGTAAAAACAAAATCAGGAAGGGAGAGCCTAAAGGAGCTCGGGTACGAAACAGATGATTACCCTGTCATGGTGGATCTCCTCCACCGTGGGAAGACGAAGTCGTGGTGGATAGAATGACCTACTCCACAAAACCAAGGCGTTGCGACCAGCGAAAGTGAAGATAGCACGCTGCTGGCAAACATCTTGATGAAGTCTCTAAATCTTCAGGATAGTCGAGCGTCATTGTGTGCACAGACGCTGCAAAAGACGACGAACACACCTTGATAGCGTACTCTGATCGACTCACGGTTTTTAAGCCTGCCACGACTGCCCCAACAATGGCGGTTGTAAAGCTTGAAACCCCGTTGCCATAGCAGTTCGTAAAAACATTAACGTCGCCAGCCGTTCCAGTCGCACTCGATCGGACTCACGCAATTTTGTGGACCAGCCTTCAGTCGGTAAAGACACCAGCGTCAAGGAAACCCGAATTGAAGGCCATCGAGAAATCTCTGAAGGACTTTGTCAAGAAAACGCCATGCAGAACCTGTACGTTTACACGAGACTCGAAAGAGGTGGTTTGAGAATGCGCAGCACCACAGCCGAGGTGGCACAGTCAGAAGTATCAAATTTACGACCAAACAGCTACGTACAAGCCGAGGTCGCAGCATTAAAATAAGCTGGATCCCGGGACACCAAAGGCATCCCTGGAACGACGAAGCGCACTGCAGCCGCGTGGAACTTCTTCGATGCCTTCCACCCGGTCCAGGTTCAACTCACCCCGTCGTTGCTCAAAGAACACAGAGGCGGTCTCAATCCTGGAAGATATGAAGCCCAGAGCGACAGGAAAGTAAACAAGAAGTTAGGATGAGGGAGTTAAAAGAATGAAAAATATAGCGATATAAAAATTAATGCAATATAAATTAGTTGGATCCCTTGGATAAACGGCAAATTTCATCAAAAAGCCAATTGGGAACTGAACTGAGCAGAAACTGGGCCTCACCAAAAAAATGACCCAGGACGAACCGACAGGGAGAAAGGACACCGCAGAGGCCGACACGCAGCCCACCCCCGCGAAGGGGCCCAAAAGGGCGACGACCAGTGGGTCGTGGACAAACGGTCGAGGGCAACAAGTGAGGCCGAACAGCCATCGCCGCCAGTGTTATTTTGCTCTTCCCCTCCTTCCAAGAAGGAAACCCAATGAAGTGGTCCCCCCCCTCAGTAGTAGAGGAAAACGTGAGACAAGACGAACACCCGCTCCCGTCGAAGCATTGCATTAGATGGGAGAGGGTGTGCCCGACGGAAGGCTCCAGGACCGGCACCGCCGCCTGACGCCGGCTCGGACGAGCCTTTTCAACAAAAATAATAGAATGGGAAGAGGACGGACAGGGCGGTCTGTGCGAGGAATGCCTAGTCTTCGCGAACATTGACGACATCTTCTTGAACTGCCCGAGGAGCCAAAGTGAACGCGAGGCCGCCATCGAATCACTAACGCCGCAAGCCAGACCGAGCAATCTGAGAGAATGGATCCTTCCAGTGGGTTCGCTGGCCCACATGATGTATGACACGCCACATGACACGCCCGGCCGACTACATCAAGTCGGCCCAGGCACCCTACTGCATTTGACTCCCTCCCCCGACCCCTTCCCTCCCCCGTAACGATGACCCCCCAAAAGTCAAGGGTTGCGGGAAAAATCACTTCCCTCTGTGTTTTTTCTTCTTTTTTTTTTCTTTCTTTTTTATCAATGAAACATTTCTCACTCACTCCGCCCGGAAACCGCCGGTCGAGACTGGACATTTTTATCTATGTATTTATGTATGTATGTATGTATTTATACGGTCGCGCCTTTCGCAACGAGCGCCTACAAAACAGACACGCCCCCCCCCCCCCCCCTCGAAACAGAGATAAAAGAAAGAGACCGGAGACATATTGGTTGCCGGAGTCGCCGCGCTGGCGCTCCTCGCCGCTAACTTCTCTGAGGGGCAGCGCGCACCTCAAGCTGGCGCACGTGATGCATTGCGGGAACAGGTGAGGGTCGCTGGCTCCGTCGTCTGCCGCTACTGCCGTACTGC